>CBVK0100462963.1:0-12023 GCA_900067695.1 Picea abies | reverse complement strand
AATCGTTGTGTGTGGTGAGAGAAAAACACATGAAGCAACTCAGAGCACTGCTGGGGATAAATTCAAAGTTCACTTAGAATAAACACAGTTTGTCTAAATGGCGCGAATCTAGATCACTGCATAGTGAATTCTAGATTCAAAATCATGTTTCGATTTAGACAAAAATTATAGATGTGAATATAAAGAACATGGGAAAGCACACATGCAAAGAGAGAATACAATACATCAAACTGTCACTATTAGAATCTTTTCATCAAATCTTCATGACCTTTGAATTAAGTTTCAATCGGATAAAAAATACATTCAATAGCCACTGTCTACATTTTTTTTCCAACCAACCTAGATTACATTGAAAAGATGGAATATATAGACAAGGGTGTTCCGCTTGGGCTACTCTGTGTTCTAACTACTATCCCTAGAAACTAGGTTCCGACTACTCTCTAATAGATGGCTCTTTGAATGGTATTTTGCTAAAAATAGAAACTGATTGTACTCGGTCGCATCATAGCCGCTCATCTTTTCCATGACATTTCAGTCATCAACAAGATCTCGTCGTTAGAGAGTGATGTGTCGATGCTTTCCTTTGACGGGGCATCTAGATGATCAAGTGTTCTGTCAGACTCCTGCCACGCATTGTAACAGCCTTGATCTCTGTCGCACAATCGTTTGTTCGTGCGTGCATGTGGCGGGTGACTGTGGACCGTTGCAGGTGCCTCCAAAATGATGACCCAAACTAGGGAAAAAGGTATTTATTCAAAATTTCTCATGTCTAACGTACACCCGTCCTTTGCAATGGATGAGATTCCATCGCTACGGTTGTATATTTTCTGCACGGGAATCTGTCAGAGTCCCTAACTCCTAGTAGGAAATAGGACGTGGGGAAACAAATTCTGTGCCACATCTAAGAAGACAAAAATGGAGTTGGTCGATCATGCTTCTGGTCTCATTTGCAGTTTTGATAGTTGAAGTGTTCTCCTAAGAGACCAATTGCACCTTTTCAAGTTCATCACTTGCCTTTGCAGAATTGTGTTCCCTTTCATCTTCTTTTTCATGTTGGCTATAACAACGCAAAATTTCTCCATGGATGGTTTACATTACTTTATTTTGACATCATATGTGCTTCGCACAACTGCATGATTGTATCCTGCGCTTCCTTGAGATGTCTCTTGAGCCAAGTCGTGTTTCCCTCGTGACCTTGTGATGCTGATGCTTCGAGGGTCTTTGCTACTAACTTTTGTCTTAGTTCTCTGTTTTCCTGGTATAGCTCAACAATAGTGAGCTACACGTTCTCCAAAGATTGTGACGGCTCACGAACATTTGTTACTTCGATGCCTATCCTCTTCCTTTTTCCCCACCTTTCTTTACTTGTACCTTCGATGGGTTACAACTGAATGACACACATGACCAAATCTTCAACGATCGAATTTGCATGCAGCTCGCTCGGGACTTGGGTCTCCCTAACTTCTTTTTTCTTCCTTGGCCTACCCCTTCTCCGGGGTATCAACTATTGGGGGGACATGGCTTCCAAAGTCTTTATTTCCTCCGCGGCCTTTCCTGCTTCAACCTTCGCTCAATGCGATGTTACCTTTTCTGTGGGTAGAGGGAAATCTCCTTTTGGATCATCGGGGATGCCCGCTGTAAGTAGAAACAAATCCAAGTTATTTCCCAATCGCCTTAACTCCTCAACCACCAATAATTTAATCAATGAGACATGCAATATTTTCCTCCTCGACTGATTTGCTTTAGCTTGGGTGCTGTCTGCCATTTATTGGAGGCTTTGGTGTAATAAAAAGGGAAGATTTAATGGTCTCCTTCTTGTGAAATGCATCAACAATTTAATGTGATGTGAATGTATTATGTCAAACCTTCCCTCACAGGTGAAATATTTTCTAATTAATTCCAGGAAATTTTGAAAGGGCCTCTACAAATATCTACTTGGAACGCATGTTTGGCCTTTCCTCCCTAAACAATGTCGCTTGATGAAGTCTTCATAGCATTGCACATGGAAAGTCATGCCTTTAAACCACCTTTCACTGTGCGAAGGGATCTCTATCGAAACCAAAAGAGTTTCCTCTGTCACCTAGAAAGTGACACCTACAATTACCACGCAGGACCCGTCGAACCTGAGTGTGCACTATTTTGCTAATTTCATGTTGAATCCTTGGATTTTTCTACAAAAGTTCATGCATATGACCTGCTCAAAATATGCCCTGACCTCAAGATATTCATTTAACAACATTAATATTTGGGGCTCAGGCCCAACATTCCTACCACTTCGTGCACCTTTCCTTATGTTTTGGGATGTCTTCATGGTGTGACGCGTATTTTTTCTACGCGCAGTGGATTTGGTGCGAGTCAAAGGCAGTAATATTCAAAATTTCAAGTCATCATAACTCCAAGCGAAGATGTCGGGAAAATCCTTCATGATATTGATGTAGTCATGTTTGACCTCTGGACTGAGCATATTTGATAATTTGATTATCTTCGGATTCTCATGGGTCCTGATATTGAAATCCTCGACATCCTCATCGTTTGCAGTGATATTGGGATTTATAGCCATGTCGTTTTCATCAAAAATATTTTCCAACGGAACCAATCCTTTTGGGATGATATTATTCTTTAGCTGTGCTATGTCCCTTCCAACTATCTAGTTCTGGAAAGGGTTTTCATCACTGCACACATCTGCGCTTTCATCTTCATCGCAACAACACTCATCATCAATGTTTATATTAGCGAACTCGTCGCTCATATGGAGAAATCTCTCCACTTGTTTGTCATCCTCAAACACCTGCCAATACTTCATATTATCGGGAACTGCTAGCTTGTGTTTGAATTTTATGTCATACTTTCTGTTTGGAAAAAAAGGAATTTTAAAAACTGAGGCCGAGGTGGCCAAGGCATCCACAGTTTGATTTTGTTCCTTCGGGATTGCCAATAAATTATACTCTGAGAATTCTTCGAGGAGGTCCAACACTTGGTTTCTGTACACTCTCATTCTGGGGTGCTTAGATTGATATATGCCTTTCACTTGGTTTATAACGAGCTCAAAGTCTCCATGCACTACTATCCTCTTTGCACCCAAATGTTTCAAAACTCTCAGGCCCAAAATCAGTTCCTCGTACTCAACCATATTATTAGTGCAGTCGGAAGTGGATTTGTATGAACAAAATTTTGTGACCACCTTAGGAGGAATTATCCATACATCGGCCCCTAACCCTTCCTTGGTGACGACTCCATAGAAAGTCATGTTCCACATCTCGTTATCCACGCGTTTCCTTGGGTCTGCGCACTCTGCTGCCCGTTGCACGACTTTGTCATCAACAATCATGAAAGCTGTCGATTCTTCCTCTTCAAAACTCAGGTCATTGTAAAATATGGAGGAGATGATCTCTGTGTCGATGGAGTAGATAGGGTGGTTATTCGGCTATGTTTTACTGATCACCATGTATTTCAACAATACTTCTCTATATAATCATATATCTTGGCTGAAGATAGGGATGGTGGCGTACGACATGTCCATTTGCAGAGTTCCCTTCAATTTCGCGGCCCATGAACTGAATAATAACATGCTGAATTTATGGGGTATATCGGTAGTGACCACATCCATAACCAGATTCTAGAAGGGATTTGGGCCACCGACACAACCAAATCTTTGGTCAGACCCAAACATTTCACTTTCCTTGAATCAAAATAAAAAATATCCTTATAGGGCTTGGTGATGTCCAAACCCAACTCGTTCATGATCACTTTGGGCATGAGATTATGTGATGCATCAGAATCCAGCATGGCATTATGTAAGGTCATGTCGTGGACCTTGAGACTGACATAGAATGGGGGAACGTCCTCAGTATTGCTCATCTCCTCTACGCATGGATTGAACAAAATGGCAGGGTGATCATCGTGGATGTTCAAAGTGTCGGGGGTTCCCGATATGATACAATCCTGATATTCTCCTTTTTTGATGAGTTCGTTGAAAGGGACAAAGATTTTAATCTTGGCCATTTCATTCTTAAAGTTAAACGGGGGAGAGACCTTTTCTACCTCTTTGACGCATGTCTCCCATCTTGTTTCCAACGCTCTCCTTGGAACTTCTTCTTTTGACTTTTCCTTTTTTGTCGCATCCTTGGTCGAGTTGTCTTGCTTCGGTTGGCTTGTGGAAGGGATATCTGTTGGATTTTTCCTTATGGGATTCATCTGTTGAGGCTCCCTTATGGGATTCATTTGCTGAGGCTCTGTGGATTCCTTTTTTCTCCTGAGATTGTATTGCTTTTGGAATTTCATGATGGCATTTTGATAGCCTTTCTTGAATTCCTTTGCTTCCCAAGACAATGTGTCATTCGTCTCCGGCATAATTTCATCATTTTCTCTCATGTATTGATCATGTTTCCCCTTCATAAAAAACACGCACGTGTCCTTGTCATCGCAACAATTAATTTGATCCTCGAACATCTGATCCAAATCTTCATCCGCGTAATTGTTTTGGAATGGGGGCCTTATTTTTTGATCGCCATGGTCTCTCGGTTCCCTCTGCCTGATCTATAGGCCCATACCACTTTTGGGATTCTAATTACTGGGTTGGGGATCGTGTTGTTCTCGAGTAGCGGGTTTGTTTCCCAGGGACATTCTTTCCAATAGTTTCTCCATTGTTTTGATCATCAAGTTGAACCTATCCTCTGAGGGTTGAGAGGTCGATGGTTGTGCATATCCTTGGGGTTTCCTTCTGTGTCTATTGAAGTTTTGTTTTATCTTTCCTGATGCCATCAGATTTACCTTGACATCGATTGTGTTGCTCATCATAGCATCTAAATTTACTGATCTTCTCTCCCTTAACAGCAGGGAAAAATCACTATCAAGGGAGTCGGTGTATCGTAGTTGTGAAGCCCCAGGAGACGGCTGGAATTCCGCAGGAATCGAGTTGTAAAACATCATGAAATGGACCGAGAACTCTTGCACCATATCATCCGATGATCTTTTCATATTTTTATACTGTGTCAGCAACTGCAAAGGGTTCTTTTTGTCTCCCCATCTAGTAATGAAAGACATTTCAAATGCAACGAAGTCTTGAATGCCCGCTACTGGGAGGGCTTTGAATCACTTTCTCACCTCCCCCAAAAGACTCCACGTGAACAACCTCATTTTCACTTTTGCATATTCTACCTCTTCTAGGTTGACAAAATCGTTGAACCAATCCAGATGCTTTTGGGCTGAAACGTTTCCTTTAGCATCGTAGAGCTTGATCCTCTAGCTGTAGTTCTGTGGAAAATCATGTACTTGGGCAGGAAGAACAAGGGGGGAAAACCTGCTAGCCATTGCTCTAGGAGGGTTTGGGATTTAGGGGTTGTTATGAGCGAGATTTGCAACTTGTGGGATTAGAGATCAAAACCTTTCCTCATCAAAAACTATATGGTCCAAGTTGGTTTTTGATTTAAACCTGAACAAAGTATGTTCGAACAAAGTGTCAAAATCAAGGTCGTCAATGCTTTGAGCCCCATCCTTGGGAAAGGATAGATTTATTTCTAATTAATAGAATAGGTTTTGCACCTGCTCCCTTAACCTGCGTAAAAGTATCCCAGGATCATACACAAGCTCTACAGGGTTGGGGTCAGGATTAGCTCTGGTATAAATGGTCTTCGGAGCCAGGTTTTCTGAATGGAGCTACTACATGGCACTGGTCTTTTTCACTGGAGTTGACAACGTAAAGGTTTTCAACCAATACAGGTGTTTTCCCCACTGTTACCCTCAGGGGTGAAAACTATAGCTTTAGTCATTCTCCTAGAGAAAATTTATTCAATTATGTCCCTAACAATGACGCCAAAATGTTAGCACTATGTAAACTTTGTTCAGATGAGAAAATGAATGACAGAGGCAACCTACAAACCAACTTTGAGGCCCGAAACTAGCCTTTCGGACCTGGAGAGGGCTCTCTTTGGAGACTTCATCTCTATACATGATATAACTTTAAACTTTGGGTTAGATTTAACACTTTTAAACAATATTTTTTGGTTCTATTGGCGAAATAAAAGCAATACCTTGGGATATGGAGATGATTTAAGAAAATGATAGAAACAAATGACTCAGTGACTGAACTCGAGACGATAAAGACTAAATGAGAAACAATCTTCAGTTAAAAATCATTGTGTGTGGCGAGAGAAAAACACATGAGGAAACTCGGAGCACCGCAGGGGATGAATTCAGAGTTAACTTAGAAGAAATACGGTTTGTCTAAATGGCATGAATCTAGAGCACTACGTGGTGAATTCTAGATTCGAAATTACGTTCTGATTCAGACAAAGATTATAGATATGAATATAAATAACACAGGAAATCACATACGCAAATAAAGAATACAATACATTAGACTACCACTGTTAGAATATTTTCATCAAAGCTTTAGGACTTTTGCATTAAGTTTCAGTCGGATAAAAAAACTACAATCAATAGTCATTGTCTACATTGTTTTTTCAACCAACCTGGATTACATTGAAAAGATGGAATATATAGACAAGGGTGTGCTGCTTGGGCTACCTGGAATTCTAACTACTGCCCATAGAAACTAGGTTTCAACTACACTCTATCAGAGGACTCTTCGAATGGCCTTTTGCTAAAACTAGAACTGGCAACAATCAACAGCATCATAGGCGCTCGTCTTTGCCATGACGTTTTAGTCATCAGCAAGGTCTCATCGTTAGAATATGATGTGTCGATGCTTTCTTTTGAAAAGGCATTTGGACAATCGAGTGTTCTGTTATACTCCTACTACATATTGTAATGGCCTTGATCCCTGTCGCACGATCATTTTTTGGCACATGCATGTGGCGGGTGACTGCAAACCGTTGCAGGTGCCTCCAAAATGATGACCCCATCTAGGGAACAATGCCTCCTCTTAAAAATGTTGCACGTCTAACGTACACCTGTCTTTCGCCAAGAAACTCCATCGTTGTGCATCGTATGTTTTCCATATGGGTATTTGTCAGAGTCTAAGTCCATGCCACGTCTGAGGAGACAAAAAACAAGGTCGATCGATCATGTGTCTGGTCTCATTGGTAGTTTAGATACTTGAAGCTTTCTCCTGAGAGACGAGTTTCACCTTTTCAGGTTCATCACTTTCCTTTGCAGAACCACGTTCCCTTTCAGCTTCTTCTGTGCTCTGGTTGGAGCCGTGTGAACCTTCTCCATGGTCTGTTCACATTCCCTAAAGTGTTTTACATTCCTTTCCTCTGACGCCCTCTGTGTTTCGTGCAACTATATTATCGCATCTTGCACTTCCATGAGTTGTCTCTTTAGCCAAATCGTGTTTCCCTCACGACCTTGTGATGTTGATAATTCAAGGGTCTTCACTGCTAACTGTTGTCTCAACTCTTTATTTTCTTGGTATAACTCAACAATAGCGAGTTGTGCTTGCTCCAGCTGCTGCGATGGCTCACGAACGTATACACTTTTAGTTTTTGTCCTCCTCCTTCTACCCCAGGTTTCTTGACATGTGCCTTCGATAGGATCTAGTCAAATAGCGTGCATGAGTAACTCTTCAGTGGCTGACTTTGCAAATAGCTCTCTCAGGACTCGAGTCTCTCCAATCTCATTGTTTTTCCTTGGCCTGCCCCTTCTCCGAGGTATTTGTTGTTGGGGGGATAGGGCTTCCAACGTCCTTCATTCCTCCTTAGCTCTTTCTGTTTCAGCCTCTGCATGGCGCGGTGTTATCCTTTCCGTAGGTAGAGGGAGATCTCCCTTTGGATCCTTGGGGATGCTTGTTGCAAGTATAAATGAATCCTAGTTATTTCCCAGTCACCTTAACTCCTCCACCAACAACAATTTAATCAGCGCGACGTGTGATATTTTCCTCTTTGACTGATATTTTTTATCTTGGGCGTTGTGTGCCATTTCTCAGATACTTTGGTGTAAGAAAAAGGGCAGATTTAATGGTCTCCTCCCTGTGAAGTGCATCAATAATCTAATGTGGTGCGAATATATCCTATCAAACCTTCCTTCACAGGTGAAATATTTCTTAATCACCTCCGCGAGTTTCTGAAAGGGCCCCTGCAAATATCTACTTGGAACGCATGTTTCGACCTTCCCACCTAAGTAGTCTCATTTTATGAAGTCTTTGTAACACTGTGTGTCCAAAGGCATTCCTTTAAACCTCTTATCACCGCACGAAGGGATCTTTGTCACGACCGACAGAGTTTCCTCTATCACTTGGAAAATGACACCTTCAATTACCACATGGGACCCATCGAACCTGAGTGGGAACTTCTCCACTATTTTCGTGTTGAAACCTTGGATTTTTTTACAAAATTCCATGCATTTGACCTGCTCAAAAGAGGCCCTAACCTTCGGATCTTCGTTGATAGACGTCAATCTTTGAGTCTTGGGCCCAACATTCCTTCCACTTCAAGAATGTTTTCTTATGCTCTGGATGTTGTCATGGCACAACGCGTATTGGTCCTGCACATGATGGATTTTGTGTGGACCAAAGGTGGTAAGCTCAATTGACCTGGGCCTGCGAGAAAAATTGTAGGTGATGCGTAAATTTGACTGATGATCAGAATACATGTAGAGTGCTGGGAATTTATAATCGAGCGGCTGAGAGATGGGAACGTTCCAGGGGACACTGAATTCATGGCGACTGGATGTTTCAGAGTGAGATTATATATTTTCATAGTGTATCCGTGCGACGGGTACACTTCGGAGTGTGCGAAGTACAACTGATAAGAGTTGCAGGGCATATGTGATACAAGCATCGTGATTTTTCATTCTCTCTGGCTTCATAATGAGATGATGATGTTCACTTCGTCTGCCAAAGCGACTTCTATTTAACCACTTGCCTCGAATTTAAACATGCAAGACCTTCTCTTCTGACAGGACTCGAATCTTTGGGAAAACACCTTTACCCCTTACACATGTGTTGGTTATGACATCCCTTCCCGACTCCAAGGGCCAATCGGCCACTTGTTGAATTCAACCAATTTTCTCTTCGATACTTGACCTCACATGCTTTGACACACACACTCTGACTTGAATAAGACTAACTCTAACTTAAAAAATGACGACGCTAACAAAACCCATTGGTAATTGTTTTGAAGACAACATGTTGTATCATATCTATAACCTTAATATATGTCATAATGATGATTATATTAATCATAATGCTAATGGATCATTAATTTTGAGAAGCATTCACTCTTTTTAGTAATGATTCAGAATAATCATTCAATAATTAGCAACAACCAACCATGAGTTGTCAGATCAAAGTTCTGTAGTAGTTAAAATGTTTCACTGAAGTAATTCTAAGTTGTGGGATCCTCATGTTTGTGATGGAATAGGAAGTGTGTAATATTTATTAAATGGAATGGAAATAAAGTTCCAAAGGAGTAACAATTCAAGGATTTAGAAGTTGTATTACAAGATAACCTTACTCATTGGTGCACTCTAAGGCTCGATACATTATTACCACAACAAATTATCTTACTAGATGGGTAGAGGTTGCACTAGCTCAAGACTATACAATTGATACTACAACATGATTTATTTTTGAGAAAATAATTTTTTGATTTGGGTTCCATAGAAGTTTGAAAATTGATCAAGGGAATCACATTCTAATTTTAACCATTGAAACTCTTACTTGGGAATTTCTAATTCAACATCATAAGAACAGACCATTTGATATGTAGGTTAATGGAACTATTGAATCTTTTAACAATATCTTGTACCATGGATTGAAAAAATTATTTTTGTCTAATAGGGATGATTGGGATGAGAAAACCCCAATAGAATTTTGGACCTACAGGACCACCACTAATAAATTACATAAAAACACCACTTTTCAACTGGTATATGGGAGAAAAGTTTTGATAACTACAAAATTTTAGGTCCCTATTATATTCATTGTGCAAGATACTCATATGAAAAAATAAGAATCAATTTCAAAGTAGCTTAATAATATGATGTAATTGAAATAATCTAGGCTCTTAGTTGATTTTCATAAATCAATGGAGAAAGCAAGGAAGAAATCCTGAGATGATCACAACATTAAGAGTAAGTCTTTCACTAAGGGTGATTTGGTCCTCTTATATGACAATAAATATATTATATATCCAAGTGAGTTTCAAATGCATTGGTTGGGACCCTATGTGGTTGTCAAGATCCACAAGTCTAATGCAGTTCTCCTACCTTAACTTTATGGTCTCATTCATCCAATATGGGTGAACGGTGTTCACCTAAAGCCCTATTCCCTAGGACCTTGATTTCTTAATTCTATGTCACTTATAGGAAGACGAGCTTAGTTAGGGATAGGTAAAATTTTGGTTTTGGTATAGTTTTGGTCTTATTCATTTTATGTCATGTTGTTTCAGTTAGGTTGGTTCTTTTCCACATGTTGATTCTCGTTCCATGTTGACTCCCTCCTCATATCTTGGATTTTGTTATTCATAGTTGTGGTCATAGCTCTGTGGTCAACAGGGGTGTCATTCAATCTAGTGTTTCCAAGTTTGGACCACATCCTTATAGTTGGGGAGGGTTAGTAGTCAACTCAATACAATAACATAAGGTCATTGTTACTAAATTTTCAATTGTTGGTAGAAAAATTTGCAAACAAAGCTTATTTGTAGCTCTGTATTGCCAATTTGTGTCAGGTCTAAGAGAGGGAGTTGCATTGGATTCTTGTCAATATAAGAAGGGAAGAGTGATGACCAAACAATGATGAAAGGTAAGTAGAATTAATAATATGGTGTTTAAAATATTTTCAATCGAGTCATAAATTCTTTTCAAGTCAAGTTTTGGGAAAAGTTATCGTACAATAAATTTTCACATGTAGTAAAGTCTTGTCACTGATGGGTAGTAAACGTAATTGGGTTTATTTATTTCAACACTTGGTTATTTTTTTCACCACTTTATTTTTCATTGTTGTGGTGAATAGCTCTTGTTCAAGTTGTAGCCTTGTGATTTCACCACAATAGCCATTAACTATCTAGTTTCTCAATAGTTCAGGCCTCCAATTATCAAATTTTATCAATGGGGTATCAGACATCAGTTTTCAACAACAAGGAAAGTGGAAAGTTCAACATATAAGGATTTTTTTAGTAGAATTAATAGGATTGTGTTTAAAATATTTTCAATTGAGTCCTAAATTCTTGTCGAGTCAAGTTTTTGGAAAAGTTATCATGCAATACTTTTTCACATGTAGTAAGTCTTGTCATCGATGGGTAGTAAATGTAATTGGGTTTATTTATTTCAACACTTGGTAATTGTTTCACCACTTTTTTTTTAATTTTCATGTTGAATAACTCTTGTTCAAGTTGTAGTGTTGTGATTTCACCATAGTAACGATTAACTATCTAGTTTCTCAACAATTCAAGCCTCCAATTATCAAAGTTTATTAGTGGGGTATAATATAGTAATTTTCAACAACAAGGAAAGGGGCATGTTAAACATCTAAGGAAGTGAAGAATAAATAATGTGTGGCTAGTGAGATCATCCATCCATGGGTAGAGACTATAGGATACTTGGATGGAAAAATCAAGCAAACATGATTGCTGGAAAAAGATTTTATAGATAGAAACATGTTTCTAGACCTATAGTCATTAGTTTATATGGATCAGGTTATAGAAACATGTTTCTAGACCTATAGTCATTAGTTTATATGGATCAGGTTCCCCTAAGTCTTACAAACATTGCACATGTATAGAATACCACTTCTAAACCTCTACAATATTATACACTTGTGACCATATTAGACCTCACAACATAAGGAGGCACTGGTGATGTTTCTTGTTGCACCAAGTTTATGATTAGCCATGTTCGCCAAAATTATTTTTTGTTGGATTGACCCTATCTAATTCATGCACAAGATATCCACAAGATCACTAGGTTATCAAATGAAGGACCAGATGTTATAGAACTATTCCAAGGTAGTATCAAGCATGAAATAAATTTTGGTGATCCCGGCCACTATGAAAATCATGGCATGAAAAAGGGAGGTCATGGATGTTGGATCATGTTGTCATTGATGCCAATGGTTTGATTGATTG
>CBVK0100462962.1:0-12024 GCA_900067695.1 Picea abies | reverse complement strand
CACAAGTAATCACTTACCCTCTTAAGGTCTCATAGACCAATTAGGTCTTATTAGTGGACATTAATCATCATCATCATCATCATATTAAGAGTTCCAAAATAAAATACTTCTACAATATTCAATATCTCTCAAGTTAAAAAAGACTATTCAATATTTTTCAGGTTAAAAATAAAATAGTTCTCCTACAATATTCAATATCTCATCAAAGGATTTAAAAGTTGAAAATATCCAGATACAACCTCTTCAAACATAAGTATATATTCAATGTCTATTTTTATAGGAAAAACTCAACTTTCAAGTATATTATATTAAATGTTAATTTTAATTATGATATGTTAAAAAATAATTTCAAATTTATTATAGATGTTAATTTGAATTATGATATGTTAAAAGATAAATTATGTTGATTCTAAATAATAAATTACAGAAAAATCCATAAAAACCAAAATAATATTTTTTTATGAATTTATAGTTACTTAAAATGAATTTTTATTAATTCTAGAAATAGATTGTTTTCAAACAAAACACTAATAATACCTAATATTTAGAGATCATTGTGAGACTAATCAACAATAATATCAAATATTTATAGATAAATGTATAAACATTGTTTTTTTTTGTTAATTAAAATATTAAACATTAAATATTATTATATTTGATTGAATTATTAAATGATATTTATTCAAAATTCACAATAATGTTATCAAATATTTATAGCTAAGTGTATAAATATTGATTTTTTTTTTTTAATTCAAAATAATAAACATTAAATATTATTATATTTATTGAATTATTAAATTATATTTATTCAAAATGGTTAATAACATTTTGCACATTAATATAATTAAACATTATTAATAATTATGGTTAATTTTTAGATGTATAGTAAATTTATATTTTTTTAATATTAAAATATAAAAATAAAGTTGAAATATTAATTTTTAATTATAAAAATAAGTATAATTTTTGAATTTTTAAATATTAATAATTTAAAAATAAAATAATATAAAACTTTTGGTATTATCAATTTTTAAAATATTAATATTTAGATAAATACAATAAAATAATATAAGATATAAGATAAGGGTTTTGGTCTATCATGACTTTACATTTTTTTTTTTAAATATTAAATTATATAAAAAAAATTAAACTACAATAAACACAAAAATTAAAAACTGAAAAAGAAAGGATATTAAAAACTATACATACGAGAATATGTTATATCAAATTAATATTAAAGCATGAGTTTTTAGGTTAGAACATGCAACATCAAATTAATATCAATTATGAATTTCAAAATTAGAACATGTACTATTAAATAAAAAACATAAACATAAGATGAAGATTAGTTATTTTGCAATTTTTCTTTGTTAATATAAATAATTTTATTTAAATTAATCACATTACAAAGAGAAATTTCAATTTTTAATATAAATAATTCTATTTAAATTAATCACATTAAAAAAAGAAAAATTTGAATTATTGAAAAATACAATGATTTGATAATTAAATTTGATAATTAAATATGAGGAAATCTCTAAGTTAAGTTACTATACAAACTTATTTATACCGTCTTATTCCACAATCTAAAGTTAAACTTATATTTTCCACTATTGAACTTTGATTTTTCTCCATAAAAATCCATAAATGATATAATGATCAATTGAATATGAATTAATTTCTTAAAAATAATTTTCTCATTAACGTGTTTATGCCTTCTTCGGCTATAGTTCAAAGCTAAGTTCATAATTTACACTATAAATTTAGATTATTATCACTAAAGATTTATAAATAATATAATGATTAAATAAATTAAACATGAGGGAATCTCTTAAAGTTAAGTTTTTCTACTAACTTGTTTTGTTTATGATTTATGGTTCCATAATCCAAAGTTAAACTTGTATTTTTTATTATTTAATTTTGATTTTTGAAAAAATATTTAAATTAAAAAAAGTTTTTATTTATTTTTAATTCCGCATTTTAAGTGGGACTTTAGCATTTGGATGAATTATTTTCACTATTATAGTAAGAGTCAGATAGTGATAATGAATGACAAAAGAACATAGCATGTCTCAAGAGGCATAAGACATACTTGACAAATTGCATAGGATGTCTAAGATTTCTTTGTGTATTGAAATGTGAAGAAATGACATCGATGAAAAGGACCTTCAATTGTAGGAAAAGGAAAAAAATGTATTTACAAAGGGAGTGAGCTACGAGTGAACATGAATATAATTTTTATAGAAATGGGTCATGGTAGATAATGTTTTTTGTGAAATGCCTAAATGAAGTAGGTAATGAAGGGATTGATGGAAAATATTTTAGAACATAGTGGCTCAACTACACTAGAGAAAGAAATTTCCTATACAACTATTAGGGCTTTTAGCATGTACACATGGAATTTGACCTAATTATCCAAACAAAAAGGATAATAATTTGCATCGTATTTTCAAAGAAAGAATGTAATGGATGCTAGTTCTTTGTCAAACCAAGGAACTAGATTTACCAAGTCTCGCATTAGTTCTAGTTCTAATAGTCCATATGTTTATTTCTCATTTTTTTAATATGACTTTGAAGTACAAAATGCTTAGATAATTTCTTGGGAAAAAAGACTTTAGAATATAATATGGAGTTTGATCTCTATAATTCAGAGCACATTTGGTAGCAATGGTCTATTAATCTTTGTTGGTGCTTTTTGTTGGTCTACTTGCTATTGATTGACTGGTTAACATGTATGTTATAATTTTTTTGTAGGGTGCATTTTAGTTTTAGGTATTCTTTGTTTGACATATTTGCAAAAAAAAAAAGAAATTGGTTAAAGAAGATGCTTATTGATGATGGTAATGTGACTTTAGTTAGACTTTGTTGATTGATATGACTTTGAATTAAAGAATGCTTAGATATTAAGGGCAACAAGCCTTTAGAGTATAATATGGATTTTGAGCTCTACAATTCGGAGCACATTTGGTAGCAATGGTATATTAATCTGTTTTTGTGCTTATTTGTTGGTTTACTTGCTGCCGATGAAATAGTTAACATGTATGCTAGAGTTTTTTTTTTGTATGGTGCATTTTAGTGCCAGATATTCTTTGTTCGACATGCTTGCAAACGTATAAAATTTCCAAAGAAGATTCTTATTAATTATGGGGATGTGATTTTAGTTAGAATTTATTGCTTCCATCTAGATAGACATCGTTCTTCATGATAACCAAGAACAAATGTATTTTCAAGGAGTTTTTTTTTCTCGAGAAGATGATAATTGATAGACACAAAATTATGCGGTAGACCCTTTTCATAGTATTGGATCACTTTCCTAATAATTGTTTTTTCTTCAACCTTGATTTGAAAGTGAAGAAAAGATTGTTGTCCATAAGACCTATTATGTTATAGAAATAATACAAGACGTGCATGTGATAAATCTAAGGTTAAGTGTTTTCCTATAATACTATATTTAGCTTTTCATATTTTTCCATAGTAACTTGTTTGATTATATTGTTGATACTTGTGTCAATGAACAATAGAGAAAATTGTCTTAAATTGGGATTTTCTTCTTTCATATTCATAGACATTTATAACAAGTTATAGTAATACCTTGTGACATAATTGACCTACCAAATCTTCATTTTCATGTCACATTTACTTGATAATTGATTTCAATTGATATAGATTTATGACGAATGCAAGGGACTTGATTTGTTGTGACAATGATATACATTGCTTTTAGTATTTATAGAACTAATCCATATTGCTATCATTTTTAAATCCTACTAGCACTAAATAGTTTTAAATACTAATAACATTGATATACTATAGAGTTTTAGATACTAATAACATTCATAGGCTTTTATCAATACTTATTAGAGAATTGAAACAATCTAGTTAATCATGATTACAATGGAATACAATGGTGATTATATGTACTTCATAATTTTCTTACTCTTTTATACTTTCAACAAGACATAAACACTGTGATAGATACTTAGGAAGGATTAGCACACAAATAAGACTATCCAGTGCCTATATTAGGAAATAGACATGCAATTGGATTCAAAAGTACTAATGCATGGAAATACAATCAATCAAAAACAAACTAGACTAACAAAGCTTTCTCAGGGAATTAGGAAACTTTAACTACTACTCTCAACAATGAACTAATTCAAGAAATGAAATTTTTCACTTACCTTCAAGGAAAAAGTTTCTAAAGGCTTGTTCCTGATTGAGATAGGGAAGCAAATCTCATAGAAGGACAAAAAAAAGAAGTGAAAATTCTCTAAGAGACAACCATTTGGAAATATCAACTAACAGGTGAAGCTCAATACACTAGTTATAAGATGAAGTAGAAAGAGACATTCTACACAATTATGTCTCAAGAACTTTGACATTGTGTAATTACTCTATGAAATTACTAGTTATTTATATTATCATTGGCAAAAGGGATACAACACCTTATTGATGCAAACAAGCTTGAAAATGGTTTACTATTTCCCATTGTACCTCAATTTATGTATAACATAAATGTAGAAAAATTGCTAATGCATCAAACAAGTAATCAAGTACTCTCCTCGTTCATAGTAAAAGTTTCTTAATCAAAACAAATGAGCCCTAAAAATAACATGGCCAATTTCTTGGGAACTTGATTACATTATTGCAAAAATATTAGATGAATTTAGGTATAGTACTTTATTCAATTTTCCCCCATTTTTACTTGGACCAACCATATTGCAATGATGGGAATATACAACAAATTAACTTTAGTATACAAATGAGAAACAATGATAGAAGGAACAAAGGTCAGTGATATATTAGCTAAATTCTTTCCTAACAAAAGCAAGTATGAGTAATTGTACATGTCACAACAATGACAATGTAAACAAGCAAGAGATGAGAAAAATTACGAAAAACTTGTATAAAGAAAAGGAAGTCTACAATTAAGAAGATATGGCCAATGTCAAATATGAACATGGAATAACAAAAAAGTTATAAAGCATAAAAGATATATATCTTGAGCACAAAGAAATGGAAAATTGCAACATAGATGCAAAAAAATATGAAGAAATGGGACAACAAAAGGGCATTTTCCACTTGCAAATTAGGTTTACCGCATTAATTCCAAACATTCAAGGCACCATTTTGTTCACATTGTAACCATCAAAAGGAGGTATTGTTCCAATTTAGACAATAAAAACAATAGAAAAAATTGCATGTCGTATAGTTTAGAAAACAATGTTTTGAACTATGACCAAAAAGTATTTTCATAAAGCATACATTGAACCTAAGTCACACATTGAAATAGAGATAGATATAGCCACCATAATGTTGAGGAGATACCTTTCCTGAATGGATAGAACTTTTAGTAATGAAAATTTGTTGATACCTTTAGTCAATTTTGTTGTTTTCTTTTTCTTGTTTCTTTTTTTTCTTCTTTGGTGAATTGGCATGGGAAAATATTTAGATAAATATTTATATATTTCTATGTATATTGCATCTAGGAAACAATGAAGCAATATGTCCTTTGGTATATTAAATAATGTTAACACTAATACCATTTTTTTCAATCTTCTCAACAAAGGACCATTGTTAAATGTGATTTTTTTCACACAATGAAAGAATCACTAGTGACATGGGTCTCTAGAAAACCATTTTTTTCACAAATATATAGCTATAGTAGAGGTCTAATTGCTACTACAAGTCACTAAGTATATATTTCTTCAAAATAATACTAATTTCCAATAATTGGAAAAAATCCCTTATTTCTAAGAAGAGAAATGGAATTGCAAATGTGTAGGAAATCACTAAATTGATATAATAAAGGGCTTATCGTCACAATAACAAAAGAATCCATGAATGTCTAAATTTTAGAGAACGACAAACTCAACAAGCTTATTTTAATATCAACATTCATTAGAAAACAATGTAATCCTAATCTCAAACATTCATTAGAAAACAAGGTAATCATGATCTCAAACATTCATTTAAAATGTTATATTCTCTATGTATATTGCTTGAAGGAAGTGGTAACAACAATTAGGTGTCTAGTTTACTAGTTATCTCTAACAAAAGTTGTTAGATGTCACAATTCATAAAGCACATAAGTTGTTAGATGTCACAATTCATAAATCACAATCACTTTGTAAGATACTATTCTTTCCAATGTATCAAAGAACCACCAATAACACTAGTCTAAAAAATCCCAAGAGTCTTTGTCATATGCATTATTGCACTAAATAAATTAGGAATGGAATCATGCAAGCACAAACTTTATTGTAAATATAAGTTTCATGTGCTTTAAATATTATGATTGCATTTTAGAACTAGTCAACAATTAGCCTTTTCAAAGAAAAAATTTCACCTAGCCAAACATTGACCTCTTAAGTAACACTAACACTTTTGTGACTACAAATGTGATAATATCTCTAGAATCTTGCTACATTTCCAAATCAAAAGTAAATTGCTGCACAATAAAAGGAACTCATATATACGTTCAACTTAGAGCACCATTTTTTTCTATGTACATTTCAATGAAGCAAGAGAAAGAACATCATAATTTGAATCCATCAAACAAAGACTAAGAGTGTAGGTATACAACTCTCTAAACAAATATGAATATTTTCCTTGGTTAATTGACAAGTGGTCTATTAAAAGCAGAAGCTCGATACATCCAAACAATGATCCAAGTGAAAATGCATTTGTAATCAAAAGTGGAACAATCCTTTTAAGTTTCTTTTTGTTTTTATTTTCCTATTTTAGAATCTCTTTGGAACTAGTCTAGAAAGACTAAAATTTTCGTAGATATGAAAGAACACACACTATTGAAAACATAAGTCTATAAGGATCTTTATATTCCATTTGGATGTCATAATTAGTTGAAGAAGGTTGTTTCAAAAAAAAAAAAATAGCTTTGGCCAAAGATTCATGGAAGCATAAGCACTTTTGTAAATACACATATCACAAGTCTTTCAGAGTTCAACTACATTTCAAAACTAGAGGAAAAATTCCACAAACTAAATGTACCTAGCAAAAATTGAATTCAAAACAAAAGAGTAATGCATCATAGACAAAACAATAAAAAAATAAATGTCATAGACAATTATAGGGGATTTCAACACAAATATGCGGAAGTGGACTCAGTTATATATATGTCGAACACAAAGGTTTATAGTTGTTACTAGATTTTTAAAGGAATAACAGAATGGACACTAGTTGTTTGTCAAACCAAAGAACAAGATTTAGAAAGTGTAGTGTTGGTTCTAGTTCTAGTAATTAATATGTTTCTTGTTTGTCAGCTTGACAGGGATGTGAAGAAAACAATGGATAGATAATTGAGGGAGACAAGACTTTAGAATACGGTATGGAGTTTCAGATTCATAATTTGAAGCACATTTGGCAGCAATGGTATATTAATCTTTGTTGGTGCTTTTTTGTTGGCCTACTTGTTATGGATTGACTAGTTAATAAGAATGTTGTAGTTTTATTTTTTCTTTGTATGATGTGTTTTAGTGCTAGGTGCTCTTTGTCTGACATACTTAAAAAAATAGAAAAATGGTTGAAGAAGATGCTTATTGATGATGGGAATGTGAATTTTTTTCTTACATTTAGATAGACATTGTTATCATGATAACCAAGGGTGAATGGTTGTTGAATGATATTATGTGTTGTAAGTAGACACTAATTAATAGGTACAAATTTACATGCTAGATAATTTTCATAATATTCAATCATACAGTGGAAACCAACTCTACCAATACAACACGAACCTCAACAATAGTAAAACCAATATGAAATGGAAAATTTTACAACTTAAATAATTTCATTTATGTACCCAAGCTTTAATACTACCAACCCACTACGAACAATGTAGAACCCACTATCGACAACATCCATAACATACTACCCACAACCGAATATCTAAATTTGTTATTGTTGAGCACTCCTCTAAATCCAAACACCTTATTTGTTTTGACCAAACAAAAATATTAGCATCTACCCCTCACTACTTCTCTCTCATTTTTAGGGAATCTCTTGAAATTGAAAAACATCCTAATAATTTTAATCGAGAAGATGGATACAAACTTATCCAATATTAGAAGCCCACCATTCATCTAATCAGGCTTCCCATGGCTAGTTGCCTCCCCGTTTCGATCCTTTTTCATCTATCATGCATGTTTCCTCTTCTTTATTAAATATGCCATTTTTCATTTTAATTTCTCTATCTTTTTTGTTATCATCTTTAATTTTGTGTTATTATTAACATAATTTCCTAACTCTCTACTCTCTTTATTATATATTAATTGCCTCAATTTATTTTTATTAATTACCCCCTTTAATTTTTCTTTTTTTCTCCCCCTTTTAATTTTCCATCTGATATTCACTTTCCCTAATATCTCAGTTGATTTTAACTTTGACCTTATTATTTCCTTTTTAGTACCTAATCTCTTCAACTATAAATTTTTGATATATTTTATTTCAATTCTTTTTTATAATTTTTAATATGTTTTTATTCCTCAAATTCCTTATTATTTTTACCTAATCTCAATGGCTAAATCCATTCCCTTTCTCTTTCTTCTTCAATGGTCATTTACTTCTCTCCTTAAATACAAGTCACATAACACTCTTTTCCACCATATAAGCTTCAATTGTCCCTGATGATGGGTGAAGTGTCCACTTGAAAAGTTGGACATTTCAAAACATCATACACATTTTTTTCTAGAAATCTTGCTCAACAATAGTCATAAGACAAAAGTGCACCAAAAGACGAAGAGTGTCAAGTCTCCAACAAATGCCAAAATTCACTAGAACAAGTCACGATGAACAATAATAAAGTAGAACCCACTACCAATAGTATCCACAACAAGGTGTCCAAGGATCCAGAATCCCCTCTCGAATTGCTCTGAAATCATACTAGTCAACAACACTTCCAAACTAGCGCTAGTATCCATAAGACCTTACAACATAACTGTGCCTTATCTATCAAGTCCTTCGTCGTTGGTGCATACTTCATATGACCTCAAATTGTGACTATGCACTACACCTCCATTCATCAGCCTCCCTTGTGTCTACTCCTATCGTCATACGACCAGACGTTGTGACCAAGAATTCATGCTTTCAGGGCTAATTCTCCCTATGCCTATTAGATTCCTTCCACTTCCAATCCTCATCATTGATTGTCAATAGGATGGATGATCCATAAGGCTCCTTGAACTACTACAAATATCAATATTCATCATCAATTTATCGAAATCAGATGGTCTAGATATGCCTCACCTCAATCCATGCAATGGAAGGAATATTCCTCTATTCCTTTCATCGATACCTTTGCTATCACGCATTATTGAAACACTTTGAATTCCTTCCCGATGAATGGTTATCTTTTCTTATGGATACATCCTGATGGAAAGTCGTGATTTGACGTCCAATTTCTTCGCATCAGATTTTCTTTAGTTAGAATCCCAATAGAACTAATGCTTGAAATTTCACTCTAACGGTTTACCTTTTTGTTGGACCTCGAAAAATCACAAGTTCTCTATCGTTGATCAATCATAAGATCTAATGGTCACCAACCATTTGTGCATTCACCTCTATTGCACCCTGGTCTTTATCAGTCAACATGTACATGTCTGCCACGTGTCACCTTCATACTCATCCACATCACTGCCATGTGTCCTTCTCATGTTCGTTGATGCCACGTTTGGGTCCTTGTCAGCTGTCATGTGTCAGTTGGTGCTTTGCAACAAGTCTCAATCTGAGCCTTATATCTATTCAATGTCGAATATATCTCCACCGTCTATTTCCACTGCTTTGTCGGAATTCCTTTGGCTATTGAACTCTGATGGTCCTACTCTGACATCAAATGAAGTGACACCACACATCGTTCCCTCGTGTGCTGATCTGGTTCACTCAAATCAGATCTCCACCACCTATCACTATGTTTTCTATTAGAGTTGTTTCGACTAGATCTCCACCACCTATCACTATGTTTTCTATTAGAGTTGTTTCGACTGCTTGACTATGAGAGCCAATAGGACATCACCACACATCCTCTCCTTAAACCTTGACCATGGTCACTCTGAATCCATCCTGACCATTTTTCGGATCTCCCCTTCACCAATCTAAATTGTTGATCAAACCTCCCATCACAGAGTATTTTTCATTGCTCCGACTTCTTGGACATCGAATAAGAGGTATCGAAAGGAATATTCTCCTTCAATATTGTACAAGATGGAGTGTTATAACAACCTCTGAGAATTAGACTCCGAACCTTTTATTCTGAAAATCTTCAGAGTCATCAATTTAGATATATCTCCCTACAAGATCTAATATCGACTACCCCTTCTTTAACACACAATGGAAACCCTAGGCAACTTGATCAAGGATCATGATCTATTGTTCCTCTATATTGGACGATAGTTTTTCCTGGAAAATTAAAAAGGGGTTTTCTCTCTGTTCTTTCTATGGCTTGCACACAGAGTTGAGATTTGACTCTATTTCTTCACGACTTCAAATGAGTCTATCACGAAATCGACTGGTTTGTTATCACCTTTGAAACATCGATCCCTTCATTGATTGATAATTAATTTTGATCCATCCACGTTGGATCCAAAGCCTACACACATGCTTTAGGAGGGGATTCCTCGCTATTAATATATTAACACTTGCATCGCTCAATCTACGAGAACTAGGCACACACACCTTTAACAGAGGCACAATTCATTAACACTTGCATCGCTCAATCTACGAGAACTAGGCACACACACCTTTAACAGAGGCACAATTCTCTAGTCCCATGTAACACTCAAAATATAGTGGTTTCATTCATCAATCATACAACATTGTACAAAGTTTTACAAAAGGCCCTTCTCTCTCTAATGGCCTCTCAACCTCTCACACTCTTGGCTTAATTCTACATTCAATTGGCCACACACTCATGCTCGTAGGCTTACATTTTTAATACAAGGTTCCTGAACCTGAATCTGTTCAGACCATAACAATCATTCACCAAATTAATCTCTAGGATCTCTTAAGATCCAAAAAATCCTCTTGAGATCTATAATTAGTCTGAGATCTCTCTAAATCCTCACAACTCCCAACCATTATTACAACTCTCGAGATCTGTTTTAACAATGGAAATTTGATTACATATTAAATAAATCTCAACTCAACAAACCCCATCCTATGTAATCCTTCTAGATATAAGAGGAAATTACATTAATTCAAGCATAGGGAACCCATGAAGTCTAATCAAAAGACCCCCTAAGTCTAATCAAATGTGTTTGATTTTGAAGGGAGGATGCTCATGCATCACATTAGTTTTCTATGAACATAAGGAAGATAATAATAAGTCTTTTGAGATAAAATTCATGTTTACATTGTATTTATCATTTTCAATTCATTAGTTTTCCATGAGTTTGGGAGGAGAATAATCTATGTTTGCATATCAACCTTTGTTTTTAACATCTTAATTTTTAATTTTTTGATAATGCATTTATGATTTTGGGATAGATATGTTTTGTTTACAAGTATTGCTATTAACTAGAAGAATGTTTTATTCTTTCTTTTAAAGCAATTAATTAATTTTAATAATCTTTAAAAAAAAATTATTAATCAAAAACATCATGTTTAATGTTTATTGACATTTCTGGATATAAATTGTGTAAATTTTTGACACAATTTAAATCTAAAAATCTTAATGACAAAGTGTGAAAACCTACACAGATCATTTTGATATTATTTGTTTTTGGATATTATTAGATTTATTTATTTAAAATCATTACTTTTAAAATTTGTGATTTATGTTAAATTATTTGCAATTTGAAATTAATATAACCAGATTTTTAAAATCCTATTCAAAACATCTTGCATGTTCAATGTAATTAACTCTTTCACTTAATTTAATATATATTTATATTCATAAAATTGCAAAAGAAATTATGTTGCAATTTTATCAAAATTTTTGAATGAGCTTTTTGGGATAGCATTTTTCTTGATATAAAAATGGTGTTGTCTAAATGTTCTATGTTTTAGTATTTT
>CBVK0100462961.1:0-12024 GCA_900067695.1 Picea abies | reverse complement strand
CGGTCTCGGCATTCCTGCTGAACCGCTCTTCCGATCTCACATCCTTGAAGAGGAAAAGATATCAACATCTCATCTTTGTTCTTTCTATCCCAATAACTTTCCCATCAATATTTGACACGTAGAAGGGATTTAAGGATCATGAAGATGATATTTTTGATGTCGGAAACATTTCAAACAGAGTAATAACCCTCTAACAAATTTAACCATTTCTTCAAAGCATTTGCATATATCTAGATTTCAAATAAAGAATATCAAAGTTAAAGTGTACCTTGAAGGGTGTTTCACCTCCGAAATGGCTTCTTGTTGAAGATGCCTCGACTATCGTTGGAAGTCATTGAAATATATATGTGAAATTGTCCATCATCTCATTCATCTATTGCACGAGGAATTCCTCAAGCAATAACTTGAAAGGATATATTGCTCCATCATATATATTTTATTCTTCCATGGGAGGTTGCTTGGGCCAGTGAGAGTGGTCTTCCCCAAGTGAAATTAGCTCAAGACACACTCTCTATACCTTGACCTTTTTAGGGCCTTGCACTGAGAAACAACGAAGAGCAGATTGCTCTGATACCACTAATATGGATTGTATAGTGAATGAAATGAAAGGAAGGAATATGAATGGAAACACACACATAAATATTGTAGAGAGAATGGTAATACAATGAAATTCAAGTTCTATTAATGAATTAAATAGGAAAATATTGTAAAATGCAAAGCAATACAATCTAGCTAGAATGGTTTTAGCTTATCTCTAAAGAGAGAGGTGTCGACTATGCTTATTCGAAAGAAGACATTAAAAGAGGCAAAAAATGGCCTTTTAACATCAAGTATTAAAAACTAAGAGGAAAAAACCCTAAAGATACATAACCCCAACTCTAGGAGATTAAGAACCAAAAGGATTATGGGCCCGGAGGTGGTTAGTTGATGTGTCAACTTCCCAGGGGTGCAGCGTTTTCATACAATCTCCATTTGGGGCACACAATAACTCATTGGAAATATCTAATTGAGAAGTACAATTGTTGGTAGGCCTAGGAAGGCCATGACATCTCGAGGAACTTGAATAGACAAAGAACATCATTTAATGCCTCAAAATGGCCTTGGAAGCTTAGGAATTAAAAAAATGTAGATAAAAAAATGCCAAGATGGAGAACCACGTTGAGTAAGTGGAAGAGCTGGGTGGCCACCGATGTCCACCTAGATCACAACCAAACCCATAAAAATACATATTTCATGTATGTTAGTAGTTATTGGATATTCCATAAATACTTCTATTTTTATCGGGTCTACCACGATTTCTTATCCTAAAATTATATGTCCCAAGTAGTGAATCTTTGACTCATAAAATGAGAATTTAGAAAATTTTCGATATAACTTATTCTCCATAAGACACTGTAATACTTGTCTTAGATGTTCTTCATGATCCTTTGGTGTATGAGAATATATTTAGATATCATCCAAAAAAACAAACGTATCAAGGTATTGAAAAACTCCATTTGTTACACTCATAAATACTCTTGGTGCATTTGTTAATCCAAAGGGTACTACTTCAAATTCATAATGTCCAAACTACTTCTTGAATGCAATATTGGGAATATTTTTTTTCTTTATTCTCAGTTGATGATATCCAAATCTTAAAATCAATCTTAGAAAATACTTTATCTTCTTTCATTTGATCAAATAAATCATAAATTCTGGGCAATGGATATTGATTCCTTATTGTCACTTTATTTAATTGTTGATAATCGATACAAATTATCAATGATCCATATTTATTCTTTACAAATATTATTGGTGCTCCCCATGGATATATACTCATATGTATAAATCCCAAATCTAGAAGTTCATGAAGCTACATTTGGAACTCTCATAACTCTGGAGTCATCATATGGTAAGGAGCCTTTGCAATAGGTTTCATTCCCAATTTAAGTTCAATCACGAACTCCAATTCCCTTTTAGGTGGTAATCTAGGTAATTCCTCTGGAAACACATCTGAAATTTCTAATAATACTGGATATTGTTCTATACTAAATGTATCATTTTTTTTCATAGTTTTTATCACATATAATTTACATCATTTTCTCATACTTTTCTTCAATTGTAAGGTTGATATGAATATTAATGACACTCCTCTATTCATCTCAACTAAAATTATTTTATGACCTACACCATCTACAAAATAAAGCTTCTTATTATTAGAGTCTAATATTATTGCATGGCTCTCTAACTAGTCCATTCCTACCATAAGATCCCAAAACAGTTTGATACAACGACACTCGAGTTACGTATACATATAAATCAATATCACAACCCTTATATAAACGCCCTACATCTTGCTTAATTATGGAAGCCATCTCTAATTGACTAAAATCTTCTTGATTTTTTCCATCATCATTGATTTTAACAATGCATTATGAGAAATAAAACTTTATATTTCTCCCAAATCTATTAATATAGAAATATTGATATTATTAATTTTATCTGATGTCTCTATTACAATGGACTAATGGTTAGCTTGGAATTTGTTCATTGTGGCTTGGATCCGATGATCTTCACCCAAATCATTTGTTGTAGCCTAACTCTGATCTTGACTAACTCCACTTTGCACACATGTACACTCTCTCTAAAAAAGTGCTCCTCCACATATCTAGCACCCTCTCTTAGGAGGTTGACTCTGACTTCCCAAGTGGGAAAAAGTAGGTCTGCTTGTCTCATGTGTCGATCATGTTTGTTATGTCAATGGCCTACATATGGTGGCCTCTAGTAACACCCTACTTAGTGTTAACCTTTTTATTGAGACAAATGTGTGAATGACATAGTCAAAATAAAAATACAAGTATCTTGCGTCAATATTCACTTATCTATTTAAGGTTACGTTTTATATATATAATATTTTTCTATTTAAGGTTATGTTTTATATCAAGACTCTTAGTTCTCTAAAAAAACCTGTGGTCAAAAATATTCCTCCTTTACGTCCCTGTTTGATAGCTCATCCACTTGATTCCACTCTGGCTTGTTTTGATGGAGCAACTCTTGCAAGTGGGAAGTGCAGTGGGGCATGGGGTATCATAAAAACTTCAGCCACAACAGTTTATAAATGGTACTTTAATTGCAGGGAGGGAACCAATATGAAGGCAGAGCTAATGGGTGTTTGGGCAACACTTTATATAGCTAATCATCTATCTATTCACAAGCTTTATATTCTGGGAGACTCAAAAGTAATCATAGACTGGCTAAATAAAAAGAGTGATCTGCGGGCTTGTCCTATTGAAGGGTGGAAGCAAAGAATCAATACTTTAATAAGTAAGTTTTTGGCCATCATCTTTGTACACATTTATCGTGAATTAAATAAGGAGGCAGATGAGCTCTCAAAAAAAGAATTACAGGAACCTAAATGAATTATCACTCTCCATAAATGGTCAAATGGATTGGAGGTTCAAAGATGCCATATTAACATATATTAGCTTGTTATTTACTAATCAAAGATGCCAGGTTGGATGGGAATAAATGCGATCGAGTACAGACACGTGGGAAGAAAGTTGAAGTACATGTGGTATCCATGCATAATTTAACATTCCTGAATTAGTTTTCTTTGAAATTTATCAAAAAATAATAATGTTTGTTACATCAACACGAAACATTCAAACACAATAGAATACTAACAAAAAAGTTTAGCATACAATAGAATAGTAATAACGGCTGTTACATCAACAAAGGAAAATTTAGCATACACTAGGACACAAAAAAATTAGCATTCCCGAATTAGTTTACTTTGAAACAATGGTACCTGGACACACAAAATTTGAAATTTATAAAAAATTAATATGCTAGCATATCCAAAGTTTACAAGAAAAAAATAATTTAGCATTCTGTTCGAAACATTCAAACACAGTAGAATACTAATAATGTCTTGCAACAAATGTTCCTGGACACAAAAAATTTAGCATACAATAGAATAGTAATAACGTATGTTACATCAACAAAGGTTCCTGGACAAAAGACACAAAAAATTTATCATTTCCGAATTAGTTTTCTTTGAAACAAAGGTTCCTAAACACGAAAAATTTGAAATTTATCAAAACTTAATAATGTCTATTACATCAACAAAGATTCCTGGACACAAAAAATTTAGCATACAATTGATCATGTTCGAAACATTCAAACACAGTAGAATACTAATAATGTCTTGCAACAAAGGTTCCTGGACACAAAAAATTTAGCATCAATAGAATAGTAATAACATTTTTTACATCAACAAAGGTTCTTGGACATAAGACACAAAACAATATAGCAGTCCTGAATTAGTTTTCTTTGAAACAAAAATTTAATAATGTTTGTTACATCAACAAAGGTTCCCGGACACAAAAAATTTAGCATACAATTGAATAGTAATAACGTCTTGCAACAAAGGAATTCATGAATTAGTTTTATTTGAAAGTAATAACGTAAGGGAAGGTACATACCTTCTTGGATAAAAACAAATTAGCATGCAATAGGACACAAAAAATTTAGCATTCCCGAATTAGTTTTATTTGAAATTAATAATGTCTGTTAGATCAACAAAGGTTCCTGGACACCAAAAATTTAGAATACAATAGAATAGTAATAATGTCTTGCAACAAAGGCATTCCTGAATTATTTTTCTTTGAAATTTATCAAAAATTAATAATATGTCTACTACATATTTCTTGAAAATTAAATGCGTTTGTCATATAGACTGGGATTGGGGCTCCCATAGACCATAAAAATAAATAAGTACAAGAATTAGGAATGTCTAAAGAAGAAGTGCACGATGGTAGAGAGGAAGATGTAAGTTTTAAACATGTGAAATAAAGCAATGCATATAGATTCTTAAGTAAAACATAAATTAATCAATGGCTCATTCACATAGTACACAGATATTTATACCGGAAATCATCAACCAGGGAAAACCTTTCTTATTTTCATTATATCAAATTTCACCATTTACCATACAATATATACAATGTTTTTAGGTATTCCATAGATACCAAAACCCTAATCCTTTAATCCATGATTAATTTAGAAAACCGCTAAAAATAGCAAAATCTGCTAAAAATAACAAAAATAGGGATTGTCAGACGCAATTGTCGAATCTGAAGTGCCCACACACACACATGCAAATAATATAACACATACCCAACATTCTCCCACTTGTTGTTTTCTTTTCATCCAGGGGTCCACAGGAATATATAGTCAACAATCCAGGGCAACAATACCCATTGTTACTCTACACCAAGAAAACTTTTCTATGCTCATAGACTTTGTCAATGAATCTGCAACATTCTTCAAAGTGTCAAACTTTTCCAACAACACCTTCTTTTCCTCAACCATGTCTCTCACAAAGTGATACTGAACATCAATATTCTTTGTCTTCGAATGATACGATGGGTTCTTTGCCAAGAAGATTTCACTTTGACTATCACAAACTAATCTCATTGCTTGTTGTACCAACCCAATACATGAACACAATCTCTATAACCATATTTATTCCTTGCTTACATGAGTGGTTGCCATGTATTCAGCTTATGTAGTTGAGAGTGCCATTACAACCTGTCTTTTGGTCATCCAACTTATTTCTCCTCCAAATAGGTTAAACACATACCCACTTGTAGATCTTGTGTGATCCATATCTCCAGCCCAGTCTGCATCAATAAATCCATGTATGTCCACCACTCTGTCCAATCCTAGTCTTCCTTGGTAGTAAAATCCATAATTGGTAGTGCCACACAAATACCTGAAGACCCTCTTTACTGTTGTCCAATGCTCCTTCCCTAGTTTTGACATATGCCTGCTCAAAACTCCCACTGCATGTGCAATGTCTGGTCTAGTACAGACCATTGCATACATCAAACTGCTAACTACATTAGCATACAAAACATGGGACATGTCCTCTTCTTCTTCCTATGTCTTGGGACACTGATTTGCATATAAATTTACACCTATAGGAATAGGAACCTTGACCCGTTTACTTCCATGCATATTAAACCTCTGCAATATCGTCTCAACATATTTTCTCTGATTCAACTAGAGTTTCCTGTTAGCACGATCTCTTTTAATTTCCATTCCTGGAATGAAGTTAGCAGCACTGATATCCTTCATGTCAAATTTGGAGGATAGATGAGATTTCACCTCCTTGATAACATCCATGTTACCTGCTTGGAATATACACAGTGATCAACCCTGCTTCTCTCAAATCTAAATCCAAGGATGTATGTGTCAAAATTTTGGTACCATATCCTAGGTGATTGCTTCAAACCATATAATGACTTCTTTAGCTTACAGACCAACTCTTTATTTCCCTTCACTACAAATCCTTTTGGATGCTTCATGTAGATTTCTTCTTCTAGATCCCCATGTAGGAATGTTGTATTCACATCCATCTGTTCCACTTCAAGATCAAAAGAAACAACAATAGATAAAATAAATCTAATATAATTTAACTTAGCAACAAAAGAAAAAATCTCACCAAAGTCAATTCCCTCTACCTGGGAATAACCTTTTCCTACTATCCGAGCTTTGTATTTCTCTGCTTTTCCTTCTGCATTAAACTTGTTCTTAAACAACCATTTTCTACCAAAAAATTTTCTTCTAGCTGGAAACTCAACTATATCCCATGCCTCATTCTTATCCAAGGCATCCACTTCTTCAACCATGGCCTTCTTCCATTGTTTACTATCCTCTAAATTCACTGCTTCCCTGAAATTTATGGGATCGTCATCAGTAATAGATAAAGCAAAATTGGAACAAAAATCAAGTGTACTATACCTTTTTGGTTTCCTTCTTTATCTCACTGATCTCCTCAATACTGGGGTATGAGGTTCTTCTTCTTCTTTTGCTTCATCTTCTTTAGATGATTCAGATTTTTCATCATCCAACTCTAGCTCTATTTTCTCAGGTTTGTCTTTCCTTGGTAGGAATTCTTGTTTGGACACATCTTTTACCTCTCTAAAAACAACATCTTGACTGTAAACAGTCTTCTTAGTTTCTGGGTTCCAAAGCTTATAACCTTTCACACCATCTTTATAACCAATAAAGATACACATTTCATCTTTTTTTATCCAACTTACTCCTATTTTCCTTTGGAACATGTACATAAGCATCACAACCAAACACTTTAAGATGTTGAAGAGAAGGTTTCTTTTCAGTCCATACCTCATGTGGATTTTTATCATCCAACGTTGATGAAGGTGATCGATTGACTAGGTAACATGATGTACCCACTGCCTCTGCCTAGAATTCCTATCCTAACTCGACACCGCTAAGCATGCTCCTTGATTTTTCCATCAATGTCTTGTTCATCCTTTCTGCAACTTCATTCTATTGAGGATTTTATGGAGTAGTCTTCTGCCTTTCTATACCACACTTCTTACATAATTCTTTGAATTCATTTTCGTAGAATTCTCCACCATTATCTGTTCTCAATACCTCTATTTTCTTTTCTATCTGATTTTCTACCAGGGCCTTAAACTCTTTAAATTTATCAAATACCTCATATTTATTTCTATGAAAATAAATCCATGTGTTCCTTGAGAAATCATCTATAAATGAAACATAATACACAGATTTACTTAGGGATGGAACAAGAGAAGGTCCAAACACATCACCGTGTATCAACTCTAAGATCTCCTTTTCTCTTGTAGCACTAGATGGGAATATTACTTGATTTTGTTTACCATATATGCAATGTTCATAGAAATCAAAATCCAGAGTGAAATTAGACATACCTTCAACCATACCTTTACCGTGTAGTGTTTGAAGGCCCTTTTCTCCAATATGCCCCAGTCTTTGATGCCACATCATGGTCTTCTTTTCAGGGACGATATTGGTCTTGTCTTCTTTATTTGTCTGCTCAAGGAAAACATCACTATCACACCCATTAGTATAAGTTCTTCCCAACAACTTGTGCATATTTCCACACTGAACTCCTCTCATCAGGATTGACCTCAGCAGTGAACTTCTTGAGTACTAAGAGCAGGATTGACCTGAGCATGGATTTTTACCTTCATTTTTCCATCACAACTTACTCACTCCATAAGGAGGTTTGAAATTTGCGCCCTCTCTTGGGTTATTGGTTGATTTTAGTGATGTGCACTTGTTGAAGGAGGACTATTTTGGCATGTTTTGGCATTTCTCTTGAAGGAAGGTGTTACAACTAGGGTTTGTATTGATATTTCTTGGTGAATTGGAAGTATTTTTCTGCAAAACTTCTTGAATAAATGGTTGTAGTTTAATTTCTTTCATATGTTTATGATTTCGCTGAAAAAAACCCTAGGTGACAAGCACACAAGTAGGTCCTTGTCTCATGTCCCCTTTGAGAGAAATTTTCAGCCATTGATAGAGAAGAGAGAGCCTAGCTGTAGCTACACCCTCTTTTTCTCTTCATTTATTGCTAGTTGTACTAAGAAGAAGGCGACGCCTTAAGCCTAGGTATACTATACTTTGGGCCAATTTTTCTATGGTTTGTTGAAAGATCCTTGTTGTATAAACACTCTTCTTCATCAAACCCTCTTGTCTTAGTTTATGCTTCATCTTTCAGCTAGCCTTTTGTCATTGAGTTAAGGAAGGAGGAGAGAGCATCGACGCCTAGTTCACCTACACCAAAGTGAGCCTCTCTCCCCTAGGGTTTTGATTTTGAGGCCTTGCCTTATCAACACCTAAAAAATTCTCCCTCTAGTCCTTATCCGTTTTGACTTTTGCCTCCTTTATCTCTTTCGTCCTTCACTATTGACTCCATTTAACGCTAAGGCATTGATCTTAAGACCTCATGCGTTGAAGTTAACTTAATCAAAACCACTCTCAAACTCTTGAATCAAAACCCTAACTTCACTAACCTTAGCCTAAACTAACATGCTAACCCTATATGTTGTCATCATCCTTAGCTATAAATCACTAGTGCATCTAGACGTTTTATTTATGATGCTCTACTTTATGATAGAGAATATGAGGAGGAGATAAGCAAGAATGCTTCAAATCCTGCATGTTATGATACCGATAATGACATAGCTGATTACATTGATGATTTCATACATATTGGGAGACATAGGTGGGACGCAGTTGATTATGATATGGATCCCATCTATGACACAGAGAGTCGTCTCCAAGTGTTTCCTTTGCGATTATCACAACATGTTATTCTTGACCAATGGCAACAAGGAGATGAGGTTTTTACCTATACTTTTCAAACACCCAAGGAAGACCTAGTACCTTTCTTGCCTGATAGTTTTCAGTCTTACCTTGAGGGTGTTAATTAGCACTCATTTGAGCACTTGGACTATTTCCATGAAGCTGATCATCAACCACTGTTGTCCTCAGATCTTGATAGGAATAAGGACCTTCTTTTCTTGATGAAGGATCCTTGTGACGATTTTCCCAGGCCACCTCTGATTACCCTACCTTTTTGTGTCTCTAGAGGAGTGGTTGGGAGTTGTTTTTCTGATGTTGATTTCCCACTAGGGAAAACCCTAGAGTCCAAGGGTCGGTTGGATACTACAAGTTTGAATCTATTATCTAAGTTTTTCAACTTTGCCTTGACATTTTTCCAGTCATCTGCTAGATCTTTGTCAATCCCTTCCTTGACTTCAGAGTGTAAAGATGTCCTAGGTAGCTAGTTTGTGGAACCTTGGACTTTTCATGACCCTTTCCTGAAGTGGATTGAGTACTTTTCTTTCAAGATGACTTGGCATGGTTTTATCACTCTCACCCGCCTCCATGAATTAGACTTTGTGATCTTCGATGATGTGATATATATTCAAACCCATGACATTTTTGTGCTTGACTTATCACTATTTTGGTTTATGATTGTTATCCACGATTTCTAGGGATAACTAGGAGATCATGTCTCGAGGCCCACAGGTCCTAGACATAGAGTACTAAGAGCAGGATTGACCTGAGCATGGCCCTGGAGGGCCCATCCTTTTCTTCTTTCATCATATTCGTCTTGTTAGCAGCAGCAAAATCCATCACCATTGGCTTGGTCTTGTATCGGAGAAGGCTCTTGCTCCATGAGGTAATTGGCCCAGGGTCCCCGAGAAGGCAATAAAAATCCTCTTACCAAGAAACAAGAGGGACCCAAAAAATAATAAACAAGACCTAGCCAAGAGGATAGGGGGTCTCATCATGAGCTAGCCTATTAGGTTCATGGGTACCTAGCAGTATGACATTGCCATTATCTGGTTACCACGCCAGGGCAGTGACCACGCCAGGGCAGTGACCTTTGGTTGCATGGCCAAGGGAAAGGGGTTCTCATCACGAGCCAACCTTCTCATCTCTGTGAAAGTACTTGTGGGTAACATTGTCAGCTCTGGTCACCATGCCAAGGCAGTGTCCTCTGGTTAGAGCTTGAATAAAAATAAAAAGAAGAAGAAAAGCAAATAAAGAAATAATAAAGGCAAGAATGAGCTTGGAAAAAATTGCATCCATGACGGGTATAGCTCGCCTTCTACAAAGGCACCCACAGATAACATTATGCATCCCTATATCTCACTCTACCCACTTGTCTAGACATACCCTAACCAAATCACCTCATTTACATGGCTTGGATGGAAGCTTCTTGGGAACTTCCTGTCTCTTGTGGATACTAGCCCAATAAGATGTCATGTCCTTTTCTTCAATCTTCTATTGTCGATTTTTGTAATGACTTTGAGCTGTTGAATGATGTATCGGGGTTTTTATGCATATGTTTGATAAATATTAATGATGAAATGTGATTGACATTTCTATGATCCCTATGACTAATGATCCCATGAAGGGTGTGGCATGTTGGAGAAGCCCCTCGAGGGCTAACATTTTGCTCATGGATGTCTTATCTACCCTAAAAGGGGCTAGCACCTCCCTTGAAGGGGCTTTTACCTTTGCTACAACTCAGTTAGGGTTTTAGTTTGACAACTTAATGTAAAAACAATATTCTGGTCTTGTCGGCCATTTTTATGACCTAAAATTAATTAAGGTCATTGATACACTATATATTGAGGGTTTTTACTCTCATTTTGACATAACACATCACTCACTCTCCTAGTGAGGTCTGATTTTTTCACTCTATTGGGGTTATTGGCTATTTTGAGGAGGGCACACTTGTTTGGAGAGGACATTTTTGGCAATTTATGGTGTTTTTCTTGAAGGAAGGTTTACAACTAGGGTTTGCATGCTATTTTCTTGATGATTTGTAAGTGTTTTTCTACAAAACTTCTTGATTGAATGGTTGTGGTTTAATTTCTTGCATTCTATTTATATATATATACATTGTTGAATCAAAACCCTAGGGGACAAACACACAAGTAAGTCGTTGTCTCATGTCCCATGATAGAAAAACCTTTTAAGCCATTGAAGAAGAAGAAAAGAGCCTAGCCATTGCTACACTCTTTCTATCTTCCTCCCTTAAGCTAGTCGTACTTTTAAATTTCAAGAGAAAGAGGGCGTCCCAGGCCTAGGTTATCTACACCTAGGGTCATTTTTATTTTCGGGTTTGATGAAAGAGCCTTGCCTTTGCAACACTCTCCCTCTTTAAACTCTCTTGTCTTTGTTTGCACCCAATTCGTCACTGTGTGAGCAAATTAAGAGTGCTTACATGCCCAATTGGGCTCTGCTAGGCATGACAGTTGTAAGGTAAAAGGTTAGAAAGAAAAACAACAAAGCTATTAACAGAAATTAAACTAAAACTAATAAAAACTAAAAGAATATGAGAAAATGAAAAATAGAGACAAATGGACCAATATCACCAATGTATAAGTTGATCTGTTGATGAAATCCAAAGACACACAAAGAAGAAAGGGGACTTGGGTCCCTCCTTTCTCCAATGGAAGGCTCTTGAGGCCCTCAAAGCTTGCTCTTCTTTACAATGAAAATATGAAAAATGTGGGTGAAAGAACTCCAAGCTTATTCACTCAAGTGAGGGGTGAATAGCTTATGAAATGCAGCCTACAATGTGTGTTGCCAAAGAATGAGTCCTTAGCAATCTCAACAGCATAACAGTATGAAGAATTCCTTGAGAAAATGGTGGTCATTCAT
>CBVK0100462960.1:0-12025 GCA_900067695.1 Picea abies | reverse complement strand
ATAGACTCGTCGAGGGAGGGCCTTGATGTATCCCCCATCAATGACATGAAACAGACATAGAGATGTAGTTGGTAGGTCAAACGGACATGGACTGACACAGGTTTCGAGGCAAGATATTTGGGATGGATGACTCTCGAGGCGGATACTTCCCTTGAACACTGAGGCACAACAACAAAACATGACATGGCCCAAACCAGGCAATGGATACTGTGACTTGCGTCGGGTGACCCAAAGGAGCGAAAGGTAACTCAAAGGATCGACTCAGTGCAGAGGTTCAACGAATTATGATATGTGCAAAGTGACAAAGTGCCGTGTTCAAGGGCGACTCTAAGAATTGCTAGATGGTGTTCTCAAGAGACTGCTTAGCTTGTTCCTTTCAATTTTTCCCCCATCCAGATAGATGAGTACCTCTTTTTAATTTAATGAGCTCGAGGAGGATAACACATGCTCGATATAACTCACCTTTGGTAAGTTCCTCTTCCTTTGTTTAACGAACCGGAAGAAGTAAGGGTTCGGTCCCATATGGGTCTGTCGATGTGTGTTTTAACGAGTCCAAAGACAGAAAACTCGAAGGTTTTTCGGGATTATAGAGTTTGGAAAAACACTTAAAAGAGAACTCTCTCAGTTCCTTTTTCGTACAATAGTCCGTCGAGACCAAAAAAAGGTTAAATTATCGCTTGAAAGACACCCTTTCTAACCTTTTAATGAGTGTGAAAGGAAGCAAGATCACTCGACAATCTTTTCACATTTAGAGAGTCTGAAAAGGGTTTAAAGGAGACTCCAGGGGGGTTCCTTTTTCGTGTGATCGTATCTATACGGGTCCGAAAAAGAGATAAAAATTTACCTGGTTGCGTTCTCATATTGTCGAGCTTGAGAACGAACTAAGACTATGCTCATAAACGTGATAAAGTGAAAGGTATATTAGAACTGCCAACAAGCCTGCAATGCCAGAAACTAAAAAACCAGGGATTAGCCATTTTCACCATTAGAGAAACCCAAAACGACCATAGCTTATGCAAATGAAATTTTATAAATAGGAATTGATTTGAAAAACTCATTTACCATTTCATTTGCAAGGATTTTGTGGAGTGTTGGAGAATCCCAATTGGAGCAAAACTTGTTCTTCTTGCTGCCGGAGCTACGATTGACCGTTTCGCACACCGTCTGAACCAGGTAGGTGTTCGTTCTTTGCTCTTTCAATTGTACGGTTTCAAGATAGCATTATTAATTTAAAATAAAAAACCCTAGGTTGTCCATTTTGAACCAAATCGGCCTCCTTTTGAAAATTAATAAAAAGGGGGAAATTATCCACGAAAATGTATTGGAAAATGGTAGTTAAGATTCCCACACCTTAACTATTGATTAGATCGACCATTTTGACCAAAGAATTTTGAAAAAACTCCCTTCATGGGCCCACGCACCCCCTCACAACGTTTTTCATTTTTGTCACGTTTTAATCATTGTTTAATGAATGTTTAAGAGTGTGGTGGTTAAAAATGATGATTAGTTACCTTTAGATGTCATGGGCATTTGTTTTTATGTTTTTAAAATGCTTTTTGGAGATTGTCGAAATCACAAAAACGTGGGGAATGATGAAAATTTTGAATTTTTGGTTTGTAGATATATTCGGCAATCATGATCGAGTGGAAAGAGCGGGAACATGAGATGGATGATATAGCTGCTCTACGGAGTCCCCGTACGCGGGCTGCTTTGAGGGCCTGCGGATTACTCAAGTTTTTCAAACTGCAAAAAATGAAAAGCGAGGTTCTACTGCTTGAGCACATTATTGGTCTTTGGGACATCACGGAACAGGGATTCCGTATTGGCACACAACTCCTGACCATCGAGTTGGAGGATGTGTACTTTCTGACCGGCCTCTCAAAAAGAGGGGTCCCTATAGCTTTCACAGGGCAGAGGGCATTACCTAAGCAGGTGGACGTGTATCTGGCACGTCATTGTGTTCCGGGAGCAAGGTTGGTAGGGGGTAGGATCCCTATCAAGGATATCCGAGATCTGTCTCTTCGATCCATATTGTTTGCTATCACTAGTGCGACTGGTAGCACTAGTGCTCATTTGGCTTCGAGGTCCCAGGTGGCTTATGGTGTTCAGTGTTTGGAGCCAACACTGTTCAACTGGAGTGCGACGTTCCTTTGAAATGTGAAGGAACAAGTTTCTCGATGCAGGAACGGCCAAAAGCAGTTTGGCTATGGTTCTTTCTTAGTCTCGTTTTTCTTGGAGCACATCCCTCAGATGTAGCCTCAGGTTGCGCTGGCAGTACGACTAGTTGATGAGCCTCGGATGGAGAGGTGGACTAGCCTATCCCCGAGGTTGGTCTCGGAGTCCGAGTTCCGTTTTACTGGTGATTTCTTTGCCTGGTTGAGGCGACAGTTCCTCTGGATCGAGGACTTCCTGTATGCTGGTGTGGACTTCCATGGGAGTATGGATTTGATTCTGCCCGAGGGGGAAGATTGGGACGAGTCAGGTAAGAGACTAAGTTGTACCTTGTCTAGTTTGTTTTTATGTTTTTGATGTATATGTATTTTTTTTTTTGTGTATGTAAGAGAATGTTTAACAAATTTCTTGTTTTCAATGTGCAGACAAGGGAGCAGTGCGCCCAGCGGATATTCGAGTGCCAGGACATCGTGGCGGTGCCCCAGTTGTAGCAGACCCAGTGGTACTGGTGGCGGGCCTTCGGGAGGTTGAGAGGAACCTCCAGGGCCTTACGATGGGTATCCCTCCTCTGCGGAGGGGGGACATGCCTTTGCATCTGCAGTGGCACACTGTAGGGGTACCAGAGAATATCAATTCTCTGTTGAGGCGTGTAGTACGCATAGTATTGTATTACACACAGCACAACGTAGCGCGGGGGGATTAGAGTTTCCCCGAGATCATGTTTTTTTGTACGCCTTGTCTGGCGAAGTTGTATGGGTGGATGAGCCCAATATTTTGTTCTCTTACAGACTTTTTGATGTAATGTAAACATTTCAGTCTATATATATATATATATATACAGTTTCGAGTTTTATGATGCCTATGGTTTGTACATGATGATGTCTGTGAAGTGTTTTAATTTACATGTAATGTACAGTTTTTGCTTTCCTTGAATCTTATCTATGGGCTAAATACCGATCCATGATGTAATTGGCTAACGAATCTGAAACACTATTAAGTTCTCTTGGAATGTGTCTATATTCAATGTAATCAAACATTCATTCGAGACGGCGAACTTGCAAGTGTAGACGTAGCAGGATAGGACTACGGATAGCGTAGATGCGGTTGAGTTGATAAACCATGAGTTGGGAGTCTAAGTAAATAATGATATGAGAAATACCTAGGGAGGAGGCTTGGGTTAACAGTCCAATGACAGCGTGATATTCTGCCATATTGTTGGTTGCTGGTCCTAAACAGATGCCTCCTGAACTCACCACCTCGTCAAACTGATAAATAACCCATGCTGCCGAGGCAATGTTCCGGGTATGTCGGCTGGCACCATCTGCGAACCCAAAAAAGATAGGAAAGGAAGACATCATCTGCGCATGAAAACACAGACACAGTCATGAGTGGCAATGGAGAAGACTCGAGCACACGAAAGAAAAGGCACACCAAACTAAAAATACAATAATGTACAAAGTACAGATGCTAGGTGATCTAGGCATAGTACTTTTTAAGGTAAAGCCCGTTTCGGGGCTCTCCTAAGGAAATTCCATCATGATCTACTAGTTCGTAAGCACCTCTGTGTAAAACACGTTTCACGATGTAAGGACCGTGCCACATAGGTTCTAACTTTCCTGTTCCCAATTTATCGTGTGCTTGGTCATAAACGAGGACTAAGTCTCCTTCTGCAAAGGCTTGAGGTTGGACAGATTTGTCGTATTGACTCTTGATCCATTTCTGATGTGCCTCATTAACGAGAGCAGCATCACGGCGTGTTTCGTCCAGTTTGGATAGGTACAAGAATCGTTCTTCTTTCGCAGAAGTATGGGGTAGGAGTTCTACTTTCAATTTTAGTGACGGAATTTCGCACTCGATTGGTAAGACGACTTCAATGCCATAGACCAACTGGAACGGAGTGAATCCAGTTGAGGTTTTCACAGACGTGCGATAGGCCCAGAGAGCGGAAAACAATTGTAAATGCCACGATGTCTTGTTTTCCCCTACCATGCGTTGGATCATGGTTTTTAGGACTTTTTTGATAGCTTCGACTTGTCCGTTTGCTTGAGGATAGTAAGGGGATGATTTTTCATGGAGAAAACCCAATTTGACGTGTAATTCGCTCATCATCTGGTTTTTGAAATGTGCACCATGGTCGGTGACAATGGCATGTGGTATACCAAAACGAGTAATAATGTGGTTGAAGAGGAATAGAGCTGCGGTACGACCATCGTTCAGGAAGGTAGGCACATTTTGTGAAATAGTCGACGGTGACGATGATGTAACCGTGCCCCTCGGCTGAGGTAGGCTTACATTGCATGAAGTCGATACCCCATTTGGAAAAGGGGCCGATGGCAATAATGGGGTGCAGCGCAGTAGGGTGGGTGCGTGTCTTCTTGTTGAAGATTTGGCAGGGTGGGCATTTTTTGACGACCTCGATGCAATCTTTGAAGATCGAGGGCCAAAAGTAGCCGACACGTAGGATTTTTTGGGCTGTGGCCATCCCGGAAAGGTGACCGCCACAAGCGCCAAGGTGACAATCGTTCAGAATGCGTTCAGCCTCTTTGTGAATCAGACATCCCCGAAGAATGGTGTCAATACCATGGCGGTACAAAGTGTCGCCGAGGATGAGGTAACGACGAGAGTGGTGACGTATGCATCGACGCTCTTCTCGAGAGATGTTGGGCTGAAAACGTTGGGTTTGAAGGTAAAGGAGGATGTCTCCATACCAAGGGTCAGAGGTGATGATGAGGAAGAGAGACTCATCAGGGAGAGGGTCTCTAGATTCATGGGTTTCCTCGGCACTTGGGAGAGCACAGATAAGCTCGGCAAACACCAGGGATCTTTTGGCTTTGGCCTTTGTAAAATCGAGATTGAATTCTTGAAGGATCACGATCCATTTCGAATATTTTCCCCCAAGTACTTGACATGTTAAAACGTGGTACATGGGGTTAGAGTCTGTGATTACCATGGTGGTGTGTAATAGGATGTAGTGGTAGAATCGTTGGACAGCAATGACAACTGCCATAGCTAGTTTCCCGACATGCAAATATCTGAGTTCGGGTCCGGATAAACTCTTGCTCAGATAATAAATCATGTGTTCTTCGCCGTTAGCGTCTTCTTGAACTAACACCATCGCAATGGTGGAAGTAGAAGCGGCCAAGTAAAGGATATAATCCTTTGTATATTCAGGAGGATGTAACAAAGGAGCGTGGGTCAAGGCATGCTTGAGAGCGTCGAATGACCGTTGGGCGGTGTCATCCCAGATGAAAGGGACGTTCTTTTGCAGTAACCGCATAAATCCTTTAGTGATCTCGGCGTAATTGCAGATGAAACGGTGGAGGAAGTTTGCTTTGCCTTGCAAACTTTGAAGTTGGGTTAAGTTGGTGGGTGGGGGTAAGGCTAGAATGGCCTTGATCTTCAGGGGATCCACCCTGATCCCATCTTTGGAGACGATGAAACCGAGGAGTCGGCCGGATTCGACAGCGAAGATGCATTTATGTGGGTTCAGGCGAATACGATAGAAACGACATCGAAGAAAAATTGCCCGCAAGTGACCAATGTGATCGGGTCAATTGGATGAATGGGCGGGTAAATCATCGAGGTAAGGTTCTGCGATATGTTTGATGTCGTGGAAAGCGTACGACATGGCTCGCTGGAAGGTGGCACCAGCGTTTTTAAGGCCAAAAGGTAGCTTTCGGTAGGCGAAAGTTCCCCAAGGGCAGATGAAGGCTGTCTTATGTTGATCAGCAGGTAAGATTTCGATCTGGTTGTATCCAGAAAATCCATCCATGAAAGAGAAGATCACGCTTCCCGCGCAATTATCGATGATTTGATCGATAAAGGGTGTAGGGTAGTTGTCCTTGGGACAAGCTTTGTTAAGATCACGATAATCTACGCAGACACGGATGGTCCCTTGTTTCTTGGTGACCGGAATGAGGTTAGAGACCCATTCCGTCAAAGGGACAGGGTAGATAAAGCCAGATTTTAGAAGTTTTTCAACTTCTGCCATTATAGCTGCTAGTTTCTTGGGGTGAACCGGGCGTAGTTTTTGTCAAACCGGTTTTGCGTCAGGGTAAGTCTTGATTTCGTGTATGACGATAGAAGGGTCAATCCCTGGCATTTCTTCGTAACTCCATGCGAAGACATCACGGAATTCTTTGAACAAAGCGGTGTAAGAAACCACTTCTTCGGGTGTGCAATTAGCACCAAGATTAATGTTTTCCACGACACCTTCTTTGACTGAAATGTCAATTGTGATTGTGGTAGAGATGTTACCCATGTTCCCCTCAGAAAGAGTATCTTGGGTGAGGATAGGGGATTGTGGAGCATTGGTAACATCGGGGGGGAAGACAGATTGTATGTATTGCACTTCTTCCAAAGGTGGAAGAAAAGAGGATCGGTGGTGGTTGTCATCCCAGGGTAGGTCATCAATGCTAAGCATTTCCATGATAGATTCGTCCGAAGGAAAAATGTGGGAAATGTAATCAACGACAGATGATAGGGAGTTCAAACACGAGGGCATCGAGTAAGTGTCGGGTGCCAGTGAATGTGAAGTGTTCGAAGAGGGAGAGGTGGATTGAATAGCTACGTATGTGGCCTCGGCTGGGCTGAGTGGCATGGTGTCACTGAGTCCATCGAATTCCAAAGGACTAGGCACAGTCCAAGGATCAGATGATTCTAAGGATTGGTAAGGCCAAGTCGAGATCATATTGACGGCGGCAATATGTGGTGTAGTAGGTGGAAGTGGTGTAGGGAAGGTACCCATGAGGCTAGAATCTTTCAATAAGCCAACACCAACGCTTTCATACGTAACTAGGTGATCTCCCAAAAAGGGAATATTGTTGGTGGCAGGGATGCGGGCGTTGGGTGTACAGAAATCAAGTTGATCGATGGTGACAATTTTGCCTTGATGAGGGAATTGTACGCATCACAACACCGACGAAGAAACAACAATCATCGTGTAGAACCAACTTCTTCCGAGTAATAGATTGTAATCGAGGGGAGCGTCGACCACTTCGACATCAACGGTAACAGTTTTGCCGCCCAATTGAACGACAAGGGATTGCAATAACCCGTGAGGATGGAAACCTCGTCCATCGAAAGCGCGTAACATCGTGGGGGATTTGTTAAGGGCAGGTGATTTCAACCCTTTCCAACAGGATAGAGACATGACACAGGTGGAGGCTCCCTCGTCCAAAATGGTTCGATGGATTTGTTGATTATAAACAACAACATCGATTTGGAAAGCTAGCTGGTGGGAGAGCCGCGGTTGATGGTTGTCCAGATTAAACATGATGTGATTGGATGACTTGGGATCGAAAGCGCCAATAGCAGCTAAGAGCGTCCTATGTTGGTTAGGACAGTGTTGTAACACTTCCAATGTGGACATGGCACATGGAGCTTGGGCCAAATCTTCTACAATATTGTAGTTTTGGGCGGCTCGTGAATTAGGATTGAAAGTGGACTTTCGGATGGTGCTCTTAGGAGGGCATAAGATGGAGTCAAAAGAAGGTTTGTCAATATGAAGTGGCCCGGATGGAGGGCTAACAGACGGAGGATTGACAACAAGTGGTAAAGGATCTGGCGAAGAACCGTTAGCAGTCTTCGGCTTATCGGGTTTAACTGGTGTGTCATATGTCGCCGAACAAGTGGTGAGATTAACCCCGTTAAACATGTAAATGTGTGCACTTGTCGATGCTTCATCATGGGGTTGGTTGGAACTGCCCCCCGGCGTGGGGGTTTGTGCAACCAAAGATTGTTGTTGTGGAAAAGGCTGAGTGAGCACAACGGGTTGTGAATTTCCCTTAAAAATTTTAGCCACTTCATCGCGATGTGGGCAGTCTCGAGTGAAGTGATTGTCACCGCAAATGAGACATGGGAATTTCGGTTTTCGCTGTGGTTGTTTTCCAGCAGCAGGGGTTTGTGGTTGGGTCTTGGGTTGTTCATTGTTATTGTTCTTCTTTGTTTTGTTTCTCGCTTTCTTCTTGCCCCCGGGTTGTTGTGAAGGGGTTGATTGGACCACATTAACATTAGAGACTTGAGTTTGGGTGGGGTTAGAAGAGGGTGCAGTCGAACTGGGGGCAGTCGTGGAAGCGGGCCGCTGGATTGTGCCAGTAGACTGAGTAGTAGATTGAGTTTTGACAGAGCCAATAACTCAATCCGCATGCGAAGCAGTCGATGGTTTGGATGGATCGTTATTGGGATGGGTAGCATTTGGTATCAACTCATATAGAGTACTAGATTGCAAATAGACTAAGTCTAAGTACTGAACTCGGGCAATGGCTTCTTCCTCGGTGACCATGCCACCCATGGAAACATCACGAGCGATTTGGGGTAGTAATGATTTCGTGAACCATTCCGCTAATAATTGGTCAGGGATGACTGCTTTAATTAGCCTTCGTCGTCTTCTCCATTCATGGATATGATCGGAGATGTGTATGGAAGTTGTCTGACGAAGGGAGGTTAATAGTTCAGTACCCGTCTCGTATCGGATGGGCAGTTGGAAATGTGTGAGGAAGGACATGGCGAGGGAGTTGAAATCGTAAAAAGATGCACGTGGTAATTCAATATACCATTTTGCTGCGGAACCCGTAAGTGTCCGTTGGAAAAGACGCAAACAAATTGAATCATCCATGAGGGAGTTGGATGAGCACCACAAATGGAAGGTCATCACGTGGTTGTTCGGGTCTTCTCCGGATTTTCCGTCGAATTTTGGGATATCAGAAGGGAGTTTTGCTGGAATAGCTGGCCAACCTGAAGAATGATGAATGGGATCATTCGTTAACCGAGACAAATCTGGAAGGTCCGGGGTGGCTAGAAAAGGTAGTTATCGGTTAACCTGTGGGTAATGCTGGTGCGGCAGAGGAACACCAGTGGGGCCTAAAACTGGGTTATGTGGATAATTATAACTCATGGGCCCTCTCATGTAAGGTTGGTTTTGGCCAAGGTACATAGGATTTGAAGTGTTTTGAGAAGTATGTGTGAGTGGAGGATAACCGGATGGGTTTTGAGGGTTAAGGGTTTGGTTGGGCATTTGTCCATAAGGGGGTTGCTGTGGAGTCTGCGGATTTTGTCCTGCCGGGAAGTGTGGGTTTCTTGAGAAAGGAACGCTCCATGGGTTGGATGCGGCAGGCACAGTTTGTCCCGTGGAGGCATGCAGATTTCCTTGAAAAGGGATGCTCCACGGATTGGATGCAACAGACACATTTTGTCCTTGTGGTTGATGGTAGACTCCGACTTGAGGTTGCCCCCCAGCATGAGGGTGCCCCCCGAATGGGATTTTCCCTACGGTGGGAGGGTGCCCCCTAGTTTGAGGTAGAGTTCCCGAGATTTGAGGGCCAGATGTGAAAGGCTGACCAGTGTTGCCGATTGGGTTAGGACCACCAAGGACAGTCCCTCCGGGTTGTTGGATAGGTATGGAACTTGCCGGTACAATTTGGGTAGTGGTTTGGGCAGCGGTAGTGGCAGATGCGTTTAGTGCCCTAAATCCAAATGGGAGATTCGGTCTTGGTGTTACAGGCGTGCCAATCGGGGCTTGGGTGACCACTGGATTGTCGGTGGGAATGGTCGGGATGTGAGGGACTATTGTGGACTGAGCCGTTTGGAGGGGAATAGTAGGGTTAACAACCCGATCAACTGGGTGACTCATGGTTCGACTAGATGGTCCTGCTTCACTAGGATGGTTATTGGGACGGAACGGTTGTCGAATGGATTCGAAATGTTCATAAAGACTGCGTCCTGATGGAGTCCTCCAAATAGAACGAGCGGGCATGGGATTTGTATTTTCTGTGGCGCTAGGACAAACATAAGTCCTATATTCCTCACCAAAGATGGGTTGCGTGGATCCCATATATGTCTTAGTAAGAGGCCTCTCTGGTAATCGTGGGACTTCCTCGTCTATAACATTCCCAAGGGAGTCCAAACGGAGTAAAAGTGGTTCGAGAGGGGTCACTGAAGTGGGATCCGCGGTTGTGACAAAAGCGTCTTCCCCGAAAATTGTGATGTTTTGAACCTCGCCCTGTTGGGGAGATTGTTCTGTAGAATGAGGGATGTCTCCTTCCATATTTTCTGGAGGAAGTCCCTGTAGCCTCCGTGAGCATTGTGGAGGGTCGATGTTGGCGGAAGAAAAGAGACGACAAAAGAAATCTATGGCCAACTAGCGAAAAGAAATAGCACTCGCTAAAAAAATCTAAGAATCACAACCAAGCAAACAGGACCTTCTTTTGATGACCGTACTAGTTGGTGATGAAATCCAACGTCGCGTGATCAAGTGTACTAGTTGGTGATGAAATCCAACGTCGCGTGATCAAGTCCAGAAGGGGAGGGGATAGGGTGGAACAGTTACAATGGCGACCTGCTTAACGGACTTACGCCTTGGTGCAAGCTTCCACGCAATGATTGTGGATTTACCCTCCAAGGAGCCTGAGTGAGTTTGACCAATGTCTGCTCCAGGTACAGTGAGACTTCCCGTCACCGTCACCTTGTGTAAGAACCTAAAGATTATGGCCACTAAGGTTACCAATTCGCAGTCAGCCCTTGGGCGGGAACAGTCGACAGTTCGATCCGAACGTACGAGCAGGGTATCAAGCCCGAAACCAACTAAGAGGCTTCCACGCAGCAATTGTGGATTTACCTCAAAGTTATCCCCATAATACGATCCGACCACCACAATCAGTTAAACCACGGAGGGTTAGTCCCCATAGCTTACCCGAATGCAACCTTGTGCGTAACCCCTGTGTGAGAGGGGGATCCCAGACAGACTTATACGATAACTGGATTTACTCTCCCTAACTCAGGATACTAATGTTTGTTTTGACAACTTTGGAGAGTTATGCTCACAGCCTAATCCAAAGTACTGCACCTATTCTACTGTTGTTGGAGGATTCTAGCAAAGGAAAAGTTCTAGATAAATTTTAATTTGCGTTGATTTTAATGGTTGTTCTTTACGCAAAGGGGTGCATGGAAGTGAAACAAATGGAATTATGACTCAGACCCAAAGAATGCATCGATCATGATAAGCAGTCATTTCCTTTTGATGAACATCTAGCTAAGGGAGAGAGAGAGTTCTTTCACTAACAAGCACAGCTACGGAATGCTCTCAAACAATTCTTTTTCTCAATCAAATCCTGATGTAATGTAAACTTTTAAATGCCTTCTAATATGCTCAATCAATCATGAAGATATTCTTTATTTTTTGCGTATGGATGACGATCAATGCGATACAATGCTTATCTTTGCTAATTATCTTTTTGGTGTGAATGAAAACCAAACTAGCATAAGCAAAAGTCACGCAAACAATACACCCTTCGTTGTAATCAAAAATGAAAAAACAAAAGAAACAATCAAAGAAAAGCAAACTTTTAATCCAACAACAAGAGTTGAAGAACAAATGATCCTGTTTGAAAACAAGATACAGAGGTCTGTAGACCTTTGATGACCTTCACCAGGGTTTTACTCAACTAAAGAGAAAAGAAAAGCAATGTATAGATTTCAAGCTTCACTCAACAGGAAAACTCAATGAAAATAGGTGAAGAAGGTTACAAGATCCAATCAACAAGGTGTTTATTCTTCAAGGAGATTAGATGTCAGAGCTAAAAGGGAAGACAAATTGACTCACTAGATCACTCAGCAAAAGAGTCACAGAGGCAAACCCTAAAAAATGCAATTGTGAAGGGTTTTTTGGCCAAAAGGGGGCTGGCGCTTTGTTGCCAAGGGAAAAGAGCGTTATAGCGCTCTGTGTAAGGCTACTAAAAGTGCTGGCGCTCTGATAACACTAAGTCAAGGGCGCTAGGGTCTAAAAGTCCCAGAAATGTCAAAAATTTTCAAAAATTGAGATCTGAGCCTGACAAATATGCTGAATGTGACAAGGTAA
>CBVK0100462959.1:0-12025 GCA_900067695.1 Picea abies | reverse complement strand
TTCGAAAATTTGTGTTAGTACTTTTTGATGATATACAAATCTATAGCAAGTCTTGGGAGGATCATGTGCGACATGTTGACAATGTGCTACAACTACTAAAGGAGCAACAATTATATGCCAAACCATCCAAATGTTTCTTTGGAGTTGTTGTTCCTGAGTCTGTACTTAAGGCTTAGAATTACAGTGTCAAGGCATCCAAAAGTGGGTAAAAGATGGAGAAGAGAGAAACGTCAACCTTTGGCAAAGGAAACTAGGGAAGATTCCTACGTTGGCGTTGTCTAGATTCCAACTGTTCCTGGATAGTTATATATTGTTCAATGGCTGCCCAAGAACAAAGAACATCAATTATGAATATGAAATGAAATGAAATATGAAATACAAAGAAACAAACTTGTAACACAGTCGTGACGGAATTGAGAATCTTCAGATTTGCTTGTATTAGCTTCTCAAATGTAAAAAGCTCTGTTACAAACGACACAAAAAGGTCCAGCCTCATTTATTTCTTTCTGTGGTATATTTATACAATTTTACAAATAAGATAGAATCCCAATAGTCACAAAATTTCAGTTATGATAGAGAAGAGAGAAATCACTCCATTTCTCCTACTCTGTCTTCACTTGGTGCCAAATGTTTGTCATTGCGCGAGCTCGGTACAAGCGATACATCTTTCCACAAGTTGAGATATTAGTCGCGATGGTTCAGCTTGACAGCTAGCTTCGAAGAAGTAGCATTCACAGGCTAACTACTGCAGCCTGTCCTCCATCTGTCCATTGATGATGTCAATGGCACATGGTTGTGCGCTGGGTTTGATCAAGCACTTATCAACTTGGACTATGTCCACCATAGTCATCTGAGAGATATTGGCCGAATCTCTCTCCTCCTTTTCCTTCAGATCAAGTGAGATTTGTTCCACATTCATTTGGATCAATGTCTCGATGTTGCCTCCGCTTTCAATGCCCAATAGCTTGCCGTCTATAGAATTGAAGGCCTCCTCCAAGGAATTGGTTATCTTTTGGGCTTGTTGCTTGCCTTCGGCGATGTTATGCTCCCATTCCTTTAACATAATATTTCCTCTGGTTTGTTCTGAAATGGTGACCCTGGGAGCACCTTCCAAAACTCTGTTATTTGTGGCTAACACCGTCTCCTGGAAGGTGAACCAAGCTGCTCCGGCATCCCTTTCTCTGGTAGATAAGTTCTTGAAAACCTGATTGACCAACAGATAGTTTTCCCGGATCGCTCCCACCTTGGCGAGAAAATTTTGTTGTGCTGAAGAGATTCTGCTCCGAATCTCGATTGCCTGGGATTTGAACATCCCAATGTTTATCATTCTTCTTTCGACGATCTCTACCCGAACCTGCAGCTGTTCAATCAAATTCCTCTGCTAGCTCGCCTGCATTCGACCATCCTAGACCACCAGCTGTGCTTTCTCAAGCTTAGTTTTGAGCATCTCTATCTCGTTCTTATTGGCCAACCTGGCCTGCTCCATTTCTACGCTCGCCTGATATTTAGCAGTTTTCGTCACTGTGGCCAATTTGGCTTCAAGGGTCCTAATTAGGTGATTTTTTCTCTTAAGTTGGTTTTTTAGGAGCCCAACTAAAAATTGATTTTTCGAGGCATAGGATCCTAGCGTCCCTGCTATCTCAGTGGCAAATTGCTCATTTTTCTTGTCTTTTCCATCTGTTATGACTTTATATTTCTTTGCAGTCGACTCTACCTCTTGATAAAATTCCCTTTTTACTATGGATTTTCTCTTTTTATCAAAGAAAAACTTGTTCGGAGGGAGTTCTTCTGCTATTATGGGCCTCAGCTCTTCATTGAAAATCCATCCTGTATCGATATTTCCCTGCGTCGACTGCAAGGGGGTGATTGCTGTGATGGGTTCTCTGACCTGTTTCACCGATTTTCCTGGAGTATCGACCAGACTTTGCTTTTTTGGTGGTTCTGGAGTCTTTATCTCTGTGTCCAGATTCTGTTCTTTTGGCGGGTTTGGAGTCTTTTTCTCAGCTTCCAGACTCTTTGTCTATTCCTCCTCTCCCTGGTGTTTTCCTTGGTTGGGAGTTGCATCTTTAGAACCTCTAGCATCCTTCTGTTTTGTCTCCAAACTACCTGGACCCTCACCTCACAATACAGCAGGGAGACAACTACGTTGGTGTTCCTGGAATTTCAATACCTCGGCTCTATCCTCGGGTGCCAAGGATTGGATCAGGGCTAGAATTTCTTCATAGGACCTCGCTCCTCGGAAATTGTCATCCGAGGGTGAGTTCTCATGCTCAAATCTCTTGAGCCCACAATTATCCAAATGATTGCGTACAACCCTCTGTGGATCGTGCTTCTTGTATTCGATGGAGACCAAATTTAGGTCCTCCAGGGCTGCCACCTCAGCTTTGGCATGCCCAAAATCTAATAAAGAATAAGAATTCAAACAAACAGGAAACGACAGCCATACCTTTTTAGAGTACCCTTTAAGTTCTTTGCTCACACTGCCAATTACCGTTTGCTGGGCAACCTCACGACAAGCCAACTTGTCGGGAATGAACAATGGCAGTGCATGTGGGGGAACAAAATCCCTGAAGACTTTAAAGTAGGAAAATTCAGCTTCTACATACCAGTCCGCGATGCTGCTCAGATTTTTTACTATGCTCTCCGATATCTGGGGTGGCGGGTGACCAAAAATGGTCACGTGTAGGGGCACCATCACCCAGTTAAAAATTTCATACACAAAATTTTCTGCTTTGTTTTCCCATAATTTTGTGTGATATACATGTATGGGTTCATCTTCGGCTAGAGTCCAACTCCAGTTCATCAATGGAAATGGCGTCATAGAACAAATCGCGTCCATAATGTACGCGAACATGAAAAATGATGACGCCTTCCCATTTTCCTTCTGCTCTCGATACTCTGTGACCCGATTGGCCAAGATATCTGAAAGCATCCTTGCCCAATAAAAGGAACAACCTTCTACGACCCAGAACATAAGAGGCACCCACGCAAGGAAAAAATGCGATGTGTCCTCTCTCCCATATAACCGGCATGTCATCATGGCCACATATCTATACTGTGGTTCTAACGAAGTGATTGAATAAATGCCATGGGTATTGACTCTGAACTTCATGGTGTTTGAAACCCAGTCCTTTATCAAACTGGACATAGTTTTATCATATTGTATGCATTCCTTCTGCTTGAATTCTTCCAAGAACTCTGCGCCATATGTGTGATCGGAGGTAGCGGGCAACTTGTACATGGTTTGCAGATGCTCCGGCCTGAAGTTCCCAATGGTGACTCTTTGCTCATTAAGGATAGTCCTGGTCGGTATGTCCACATGGTCCAATGCCCATCGGACCATATCATAATATGGAAGAAACCATGGTCTGGCTGCTACTCTGTGCATTCTAGATTGGATGACTATTTTGTACTTGGTGGTTAAATCATCTCTTTCATTGTCGTCGGAGTTGTCTGAATAATCTACCAATTCTGCTTGTAGAATATCTGAAACATATGACCAACTCAGGACCGAGTTGATACTTCTGGGTGACGTATCAGAGACATTGTCTGAGCCTTGTCCCGAGACCTCAACATTCACCTTTACTGCTTTTCACGAAGCCATGGCTGAAGCTTTCATTTTAGCTCTTCTGAGATAGAACTACGTATACATATAGAAGTCAGTTTACTCAGAGGTGGTGAGCTCTGCATGCTATGAAAATGTATCTTTTATAATGAAATACAATTTTGATATATACTCAAATCGGTACCTTTCTGAACAAGTCTGTCAAATCATATTCAAAAATAAGTTCTGCCGTAAAAATCCGATCTTATACATCGATTTACCCTATTTCCTCATTAATGTAATAAATTTTGGCGGTTTTAAACTCTCAATTGGTGCATGGAGGAAAAGGCTACCTCGTAAATCATGTGGACATCAAAGCGCGGGATATTCTTTGATTTAGCTCAATTAATTCAGTTTTACCACTATTAACAGTGTTTCGGTACTCGCTATATCGGGAATTTTTCTTTAAAATTTTGAGTCTCTAACCCCCGAGACCACGAAGATCGATTTTGGTTTAATTAAAGGTATTCGAGATTTGAGGCTCGATTAATTTTATAATTATTTTTCGCTATATCGCGGCTTGGAGCTTCGGAGATAAGTTTCTGGGAGATTGATCTACCAAGTTGCGAGGCCACAAGGTTGTGATAACATGACTAAATTACAGGGAAGATAATCTTGGATTAAGTGATTAATTAATCAAGTTATAATCGCCTCATGATTTCACGAGTCCGGTTTTAGACGGTGTAGCTTTCAAAAAAGATAGTGCCGAGTGGTAAAATGCCGAGATAATCTTTTACCACGGTTTAGCTTTAACCCTTAACCTCGACATGAGTCAATCAAATAAGGACCTCGTGTTCTCGGATATTGGGGCTCTGACCATAAATTTTTGGGTTTGGCGAATGCCGAGGCACGAAACCCTGACGAAATTTAATCACGAGTTAGGGAAAACTTTACCCTCGTTAGGGTCTTCGAGTGAAAGTTAAAAAGACTTCACCGTTTTGTGACTCGGACGTGAGAATTACAGTAGTTATAATATCCGACCTCCGAGATCCCGAAGGAGAAAAAAAAGGAGGAAACATTTCTACGACAGATAGTACTCGTCTCAAGAGTAGAAAAATCATCACTGCTCACGTGATAAAGCTTCAGAGATCATCAATATCTTAGAGAAAAAATGGAAACCATTTTTTTTTAGATTTCAAACATTAAGAATGAAAATTGTTACGGGTTAGAAAAACAAGGGCGGCTCCAACATAGGCTCGAACTAGGGATCCTGCCTTCTTGTGAGGCAGGAAGAATAATAGACCACATGCTAATATTGGGTAAATGGAGTCAAAAGATCAATCAGGCGAAAAGGTTCCCGAGAAAAGAGGATCAAAGGGGGAAAAAGACTCCGTTTTTTACCTTGAAAAGTTTTTTCAAAATCAGATACTCTTTTTCAACATAGTTGTAGTCCCTTTCACAATTTTCCCTTTCCCGCTACTAAATTCAGATATGTTTTAAGACAATCAAAACAATCCTAGGAGACCCAACAGATCTTGCGGTTCTCGGCTTGCATCAACATAATAAGATTATATGTTTTTAATTGGTGAGGCCCATCTGAATTTGGGATGTGGATCAGGTTTTAGAAAGCATTGGTTACCAGAGTAGAGTGATATTCATGTATAACAGCCTTACAGATATCTCATACATTGCTTCACTACCAGTGAGCCTGTTCAGTACCCCGGTGAAGTTATCTGTCCCCGTTTTACTGAATTTCCTTTCACCACTTCGAAATATATTTATGCATTTAAATGCTGAGACGAGGGCAATCATTTCTAAATTTCCTTTCATCTTTCTAAATTTCCTTTCATCATCTCTTGGACTAGGTGGGGGCAATCATTTCTAAATTTCCTTTCACCACCTGTCTTTTAATTTACTTTTTTGAGCAAGAAGATGGGGGCAATCAGTTTGTACCAGGGCTGATATCTGTGTAATATTTTGCATTAGAGGTTTGTCAACTTACTTTGATTACTCGCTACCAACATTCCCTTGACCTTCACAACATATTCGTTCTTAGGGAGAAAAAGGAAAATAACTTTTTAAGGGAATCCCGTTTGAGCAAGCTTTAATCCTCTGATACCGTTGAAAAACCTAGGAAAGTTAGGATCATTCTAAACATTCCTTCGCTTAGCAGGGGATTGAGTAGTTGTGAAGACCCGCTTTCCATCCATGATCTGTTTTGAAACTCATGAGGTTTAAATGGAAAACTTTTATCCCTTCGTAATGAAATGGGAAGATGGCGACCTGTTAAAAGTTAGACCCGAAGACAGACAGGATGCCAGGTAGCGATTTATTTACCAAAAATATAGAGGTCAAACCATTTGAGACTGACTCTTGTAGATATTTTTGGGGATAGTTTACTTTGACTGACTGTTTTTAGATTGAGTGTATCATTCAAATTATTTTAAAATTTTCAAAGATTATCAAACCAAGAAACAATCTTGCTATCTAACATTTTAGCTGATATTGTAGTTTGAATGGCGTTACCTCGTTTTTCTTTAATAGTCTTTCATAACATGTGTTTTTGAGAAATCTCATTTTTACCTTCTCCTTTCACTTTCTTTGTGCAATATGAAACTACTTTAGGTATCACCTGTTTTATGCTGATTTATTTTTGACACCGACTTGTAATTACTTTTCCTGCTAGTTTCGTATGCAGCTGGAATCTTGTAAAAAGAAAATATGAATCTTATTCGAAATGTGTCGAAAGTTCATGAATGAAAAATAAAATCAAAAGAAATATTTAAACGAAAATACATATATGTACACCAAATATATATATCAAAAATTTATTTATTTATTTATTTATTTTTTATTTATTTACTTTTTTGAATCTGGTGACTATTATGTCATGTAATGCTTTAGATACCACCCATTGACCGGGGCGTGGAGAACTTCTCCGTCTATATTTTCTAGTACGAAAGAATTTTTTCCTTCTGGAGCTGAGACCGTGAATGGTCCATACCAGAGGTGGTCAAATTTACTATGTTTCGCTGCTTCCTCTTTTCTTGCATCCCATCTTAGTACTAAATCACCTGGAAGAAATTCCATGTCCTTTGCCTTGCAGTCGAACAATGCTTTCATATAATCTTGGTACTTCTGCATCTTTTCATCAACTTCAACTCTATGTTTTTGAACCTCAATCAGCTGATTAATTCTCCTGGTTACATGATTGGGTTCTTCATTTTGATCCTGCCACAAATTCATCACTGGCAACGCTAAGTTTATAGGTAGAACAACATCTGTCCCATAGACCATTTGAAACGGTGAAATGCCGATAGAACTTTTAGTGCTGATGCGGTTTGCCCATAATGCATATTTCAATTGCACATGCCAAGACCTTTTATTTTCATCCAGTACTTTCTTGATTATGTTTACCAGGATCTTGTTAGATGATTCTGCCAATCCATTCCCCTGGGGGTAATATGCCGTGGAATGGCCGAGAATGATGTTATACCTCTGACAAAAACTGATCATAGCCATAGATTTAAAGGCCTGGGCATTGTCGGTAACTATCTTTCGGGGACAACCGAATCTTGACAAGATATTGTCTTCCAAGAAATCGATTACCACCGAGTCTGTTGCCCTTTTGGTTGGAATGGATTCCACCCACTTAGTAAAATAATCTGTAGCTGTTAAGATCCACCTATGTTGAGCATTGGAATGGGGATTAATCTCCCCTATGAAGTCTAGACCCCATTGTTGAAATGGAGCTTCAGCTTTGACTGGAACTAGTGGCAGTGCAGGGAGCTTCTGTTTACCAGGGAATATTTGACAAGGGTTGCAAGCACGCACTTTGGCATTGACGTCTGAAAAGAGTTTCGGCCAGTAGTACCCAGCCCTCAAGATCTTGTAGGCTGTATCTCTCCATGTGTGATTCCCCCCATAGACTCCCTTATGAAATTCATCTATAACCCTCTAAGTTTTTGATTCGACTAAACAGACTAATAGGAAATGGAGTGGATCCTTCCAAAATAGCTAACCTTCAGTGATACAATATTTAACTGCATGGAGTTTTAAAGTTCTACATTTAGATGGTGATAGTTCATTTGGGCATTTCAGGTTTAGCAGGTAAAACACTATGTCTCTATACCAGCTCGATGATAAGAACTTCTCTTCAATCTGGTTTGGACTTGTTTCTTCTTCCGGTACATTTAGGTCTGTGTCTTCGTCGCTTCCCTGCAGGCAATTGATATCAAGAGCTTTGAGATTCGATTCAGCTAAGAGTTTGGCTAGTCCTTGCCCTTTTATCAATTTGGTTGGTTTAACTTCCAAATCAAATTCTTGGATTTTAGCAAGCCATCGCCCAAGCCATCGCCCTCTTTTTCTGTCACTGTCTGGCTGTACCAATATATCTTTCACAGAACTGGTAGGCACGTACGCGATAATTTTTGAATGTAGTACATAAGTTCTAAATGCCTTTAGCGCTTTTACCATTGTGTACACCTGTTTTTCCATTATGTCATACTTTAGTTTCGTGTCTCTAAGGCTCTTGCTAAAAAATGCAATTGGCCGTTCGAATCCTTCTTCATCCTTTTGTAGGAGCACCGCGGCGATAGTATGTTTAGAGGAAAACGAGAAGATAACTCTTTCAGATAATCTGGGCTTGCTAACACAGGTGCCTCGCTTATGACTTTTTTAATATGCGCAAACAATGCTCTGGCCTTGGTTGTCCAATTTACTCCACTATCCTTCTTCAAAATTCTTGTGATCAATTTGACAATCTCAGTGAAATTGGGGATAAACCTTCGTAAAAATTTTATGGTTCCTAAGAAAGATTGAATCTCTTTTACATTTCTGGGGATATTTATAGTATTTATTGCTTCAATCCTCTTAGGATCAATCCCGATCCCATCTCTAGATATGATATGGCCCAAAAGCTTACCTTCTCGCATAGCAAAATGTGATTTCTTTGGGTTCAAAGATAGACCAAGCCTGTGGCAATTTTCGAAAGTCCGTTTCAAATGGATCAAGTGTTCTTCATTGGTTTTAGAAAAAACTGTCAAATCGTCGAGGTAAATGACTACGAACTTGTCTCTTTCTCCTACGAAAGCGATGTCCATAGCACGCGGGAATGTAGCCCCTGCATTCATCAAACCAAACAACATTTTTTCATACATGAATGTACCCCATGGTGTGGTGAAAGCAGTATTTTCCATGTCTTGTTCATTCATGGCGATTTGGTTATAACCAGAGAACCCATCTATCATAGACATTCGGTTTTCTCCAACTACTTTTTCTAGCACATGGTCCATCTTGGGCAGTGGGTAATTATCCTTGAGAGACGACTTATTTAAGTTTCGGAAATCCACACACAGTCTGATTTCTCCATTCTTTTTCCTAACCGGGACCAGGTTTGCCACTCAGTCCGAGTATCTCAGAGGTACGATTATTTTTTCATCTAAAATCTTCTTAACTTCCTTTTCGATCACGGGTAACAGAATGGGGTTAATTTGCCTAAGCTTTTGCCTAAACGGTTTCACCCCCGGTTTCAAAGGTATCTTGTGATCAATTATGGAAGTGTCATACGTTCTTAGCTCATCATAAGACTAGGTGAAAACATCTTTGTACTATCTGAGTAGGTTTTTATACTTGACTTTTACTTTGGGGGGGAGGAACTTGGATATCTTTACCACCCTGGATTCTTTTTCAGTTCCTATATCACAGTCCTCCACTTCTTCTGGTTGGGGCTGCAAAGTGGATTTCACAGGTATGTCGTTCTGATCAAAAAGCCTTTCTAAAGGAATCAATCCTTTTGGAATCTGGTTGCTTTTGAGGACCAACATACGATGATCCACAATTTTTTCTCGGAAGGTTTCAGGATCTTCCCCCTCTTGCATGATCCACATCAAGTCATTTTGATTCTCTTGGTCTACATGAGTTTCAGAGAACTCACCCACTGCTGCAAGAAATTTCTTAATTTGTTCGTCATCTTCAAAGACTTTCCAATGTCGGATATTGTCTGGTATAGAGGGTTTGTGTCTGAATTCAATGTGATACTTTAGTTTGAAGGTCATGGGAGGAGAGAAGGTTGAAGCTACCTTTGCCAATGCATCAGCATGTAGATTCTCTGCACGAGGGATAAAATGGACATTTACAGATGAGAAAAAGTTTTCCATGAGATCCCAAGCACAATTTTTGTACGTTCTTAGTCTAGGATGCTTGGCTAGGTACTGTCGGTTTATTTGTTTGACTATTAATTCAACATCACCATATACCTCCAAGTTTCTTATATTTAGATTTTTAGTAGCCTCTAATCCTAAGATCAACGCTTTGTATTCACATACGTTGTTAGTGTAATCTATGTCCCACTGCAATCGGTAGGAGAAAGGAACGATGAATTTACCTTCAGGAGCCACTAAAAGCACTCCTACACCTGTCCCTTCAGAAGATAAAGCACCATCAAAATACATTTTCTAGACTCCGGTGTTACACAGATCCTCTATCACGTGACTTGACTCTTCTCACTTTATATCGATTTCCTCTGGACAACTATCCAAACCATCATCAAAAGACAAGATGCAATTTCCCAGATCCTAGTCCGCAATGTAAATAGGGAAGTTGTCTGGGTTTTGAGGGTCACTAACTGTATATGATAATCTTGTTTCTCTGTACAACCAAGTGAACTGACCACCGAACACAGGGATTGTGGTGTAAGTCATGTCCAACTATAGAGAACCCCCCAACTTGGCTCCCCATGACCTAGATAACAACATGCCATACTTAGGGGGAATATTTGCGATAACCACATCCATCAGGATACTCTTAACCGGGACCTGCACTAGAGTAACCACCGGATCTTTTATCATCCCCATACATTTAACCATTCTCGAGTCAAAAGAGTACATATTTCCATAAGGTCTTGTGATTTGGAGACCCAGCTTGTCCATTATAATCTTGGGCATAACATTATGGGAAGCTCCAGAGTCTAACATACAATTATGCAACCACTGATCATATACATTCAAAGTTATATAAAAGGGAGCAATGGTGTCTTTGGACCCTTCGAAATGGGGACCAAAGGTGATGTTAGGTCTATCATCTTCCAAGTTTATAACATCGGACTGGCTTTCTAGCTCAGAGACACCCATCGCTTTGGTAATTTGCTTTCGATAAACAAGGTTTTTCACTAATTCTACCAAAGGGATTGGTATCTTAATTTTGTTTAACTCATTTTCAAAACTGAAAGCTCCGCTCACCTTATCTGTTTCTCTGGTTGAGACTTTCAAATTCTTCCTTTCCGACTTATTTGTCTGGACCTCTTTATCACTCATGGTCCTAGTTGAAGATGTAACTTTATTTACGGGTTCGGTTTCCTGTGTTTGAGTTTCAACTTTTTCCACCTCGGACGCTTGAGTTCTTATTACTTTAGTTTTGTTGTTGGGTGATAAGGTCTCGTCCGAAGGAGGCTCATAAGCTTGACCTCTTTGAAGGATTTTCTTGGGTTGATTCGTTGAGGTTGGCTTACTCTTAGATCTTAAGTTGTACTTGGGTTTAAACTCAGCCATTATCATCTCAGTTTCTGGTTGAGATCCATAGATATTAGTGTGATCACCTTCTTCACCTTCATTAGATGGTTGTGGCGTGTTTAAAGATTTTTCATAGTCTTCACAAGTCAGATAGGGTTGAGTGCAGTCATCACCGAAGTTCTTGACATTGTTGTCTGAATCTCCTAAGTCTTGAAAATCGTTTGCTCCTATAAAATTTTCATTCTTTAAGGGAGCTTGTATTTTTTGATCTTCATTTTTTATTTGTCTTTGTTGGTTCGGGGGGTTTGGGTTCCTCTTGAAATCTTTTTTGGGATAAGAGTCAGCCTTGGCCTATTCAAGTTCCATTCTAGCTATTTTATTTGATAGTTCTTTAATCACTCTAGCCATATCGTCCACCCTATCATCTGTGGATCTATTTGACCCTGATGGACCCGCTTGTTCTCTGAAGAATTTGGTCTCTCAGTTTCCAGTCTCTAATATAGCTCTAAGCTTACCCGAAGCCATCATATTAGACTCTATTTCTACCGCATTGTCCTGCATTCGGTTTAAGGTGGCCCCCCTTCTCTCTCGCAAAAGTAGTGAAAAATCCGGCTCGAAAGCTCCAGCGAAAGTCACTTTGGCCATGGGTTGGGATGGTTTAACCTTGGCTGGGATTTTATTGTACAATTTGTTGAATCTCTGAATGAATTCCATGAATGTTTCTGAGTTCTTTTTCTTCAAAGACCCAAATTCGGTTAAATAATAGAGATGGTCTTTTCTCTCACCCCATTTTCTGAGGAAAGCATCTTCCAAAGTGTCATAAGATAGGATAGATGCTGCGGGCAGGCTCCGAAACCAAGTTTAGACCTGGCCTTCGAATGTTTGGACAAGAAGTCTCAAATATACATCCTCATGTTCGATACCGAAGATATTGTTAGAAAAATAGGACCGCGGAGCAATAAAATAAAACAAA
>CBVK0100462958.1:0-12025 GCA_900067695.1 Picea abies | reverse complement strand
AACCAACCTTAATCAACATTGTCCATTTACTACAAAGGAGACTTGTCCATCTTCAATTGTTTTGATTTTCATAGCTCCATTGTCATATGCAGTGACTACCTCGTAAGGACCCAACCAAAGAGTGGTGATTTTTCCTTTGAAGGTTTTAAATTGGGAATCAAACAACAAATCCCATTCACCAGATTGGAAGTGTTTCTTCTTAATAAAATTTCCATGCCACTTGCTCCTATGGTTTTGGACTAGCATTGTTCATTGGATGGCATCTTGCTTGATCTCATCCAACTCATTCAATTGTAGGGATCATTGTTTATGAGCCTCGTCTAAGTTTAATCCCAATTTTGTGGCAATACGGAAGGTCCTTAGTTGGAATTCTATTGGTAGAAGTACTTGTTTCCCATACACTAGCTCATAAGGGGTATGCCCAGTGGTGTTTCTCTAGGTGGTCTAATATGCCCACAAAGCCTCTGGAAGCCTATCAACCCAATCCTATTGATGTAATTGAACAACCTTGGTTAAGATATCTTCCATAACTTTGTTTGTAGATTCTACCTGACCATTACCTTGTGGGTGGTATGGAGAAGATTTACAGTGTTTAATACCATATTTCTTTGTTATCTCTCTCATCATCTTGGAAGTGAATGGAGTGCCTTGGTTTGTAACAATTTCACGAGGGACACCAAAGCAGGTAAAGATGTCTTCATAGATGAATTCAACAATGGATTTTTCTGTAGCCCTGAATAGGGATTTTTCCTTTACCCACTTGGGGACATAATCTTTACAAACCAAAATATAGTTCTTCTCATGGGACATGGGAAAAATTGGTCCTACAAAGTCAAGGGACCATTTTTTGAAAGGTTCTATCATAAGTTATGCACACAAGGTCTATCATAAGTTATGCACACAAGGGAATTTCCTCAGCTGATGTAGGTCTTCCTATCCTTTGGGAACTATCACAACTCCCCATATGCTTGGCAACTTATTTGAAAATTCCAGGCCAATAATAACCTGAATGTAACACCTTATATGTTGTATGTTTGTCAGAAAAATGGCCACCACATGGTCCATTATGAAAACTTCATAGTATTTCTAGTATCTTGTCTTCTCGGACACATCTACAAATAATCAAATCAGGACCTGTACGAAAAAGGTCATGGACAACACAAGAGTAATTAGCACTTTGCATGATAATTTTACACTTTTCATGAGGTGACAAATGAGATAGTAACTTCCTAGTAGCCAAATAGTTTTCCATATCCACAAACCACAGGGTATTTATAGAGAGGGATAAAAGGTACTCATATGGGAAACTATCATCTATAGGAATATCATCATCCTCATTTTTTATGCGTGAAATAAAATCAGCTACCAAATTCTCCTTTCCAAGTCAGTCAAGAACGATGATATTAAACTCTTGCAATAACAGGAGCCACCTAGTCACTCGGCCATTAGTTATGGGTTTATTCATGAGAAATATAATCGTAGAATGATATGTATGTACAAGTACTTTGTAACCTATAATGTAATGATGAAACTTATTGATAGCATGAACTACTGTCAAGAATTCCTTCTCGGTAACTCTGTAGTTTAGTTTGGTAGGTAAAAAGTTCTTTCTCACAAAATAAATGGCATAGGACTATTGGTCTTCTTTCTACCCTAATACTCCTATTGCAGTGTCAGAGGCATCAACGGATATGTGGAATGGGAGAGCCCAATTGGGCCCCCAAAGAACTGGTGCCATAGACAACTTAGCTTCCATGGTTTCAAAGGAAGTTTGACATTATTGAGTCCAAGTAAAATCAACATCTTTTATTAACAATCCAAACATGGGTGCAACAATCTTTGTAAAATTTTCAATAAACCATCGGTAGTATCTTACATGTCCAAGAAAGCTTCTCACCTCTTTCTGAGTTTTTGGGGGTGGAAGTCTGACGATGACCTCAATATTTGCAGGATCGAATTTTATCCCTTCAGATGAAACATGATGTCCTAGAAGCACTCCTTCAGTTAACAACATTTTACATTTTTCATGACTTAGAGATAGGTTCATTTCTTGGCATGTGATAAGGACTTTTTCTAGGTTATTTAAGGCTTCCTGGTAAGTGTTTCCATAAACTATGAAGTCATCCATGTATACCTTGACACAATCATGAATAAGATCAACAAATATCCCTAGTATTGCTCGTTGGAATGTGGCAGGAGCATTACACAATCCAAATGGTAAGACCTTATAGGCATAGGTACCCCAAGGACAAGTAAAGGTAGTCTTGTCCCGGTCCTTGGGTGCTATGAGAATTTGATTTTACCCATTGTACCAATCTAAAAAGGAGAAATACTTCTTTCCAGACAGGGTATCCTAAACTTGGTCAATGAAAGGAAGAGGAAAGTAATCCTTTAGAGTGGCTTTATTGAGCTCCCAGAAATCAACTAATTCTCCATTTCCCTGTCACTTTCTTTGGAACCACTACAAGAAGGGACACACACTTACTATCGGAGATGGGATAAATAAATCCGACATTTAATAACTTTTGGATATCCTCCTTTACTATATCTTTGAGTGTTGGGTTCATCCTTCTCTAGGGTTTCCTAATATGTGTTACTTCCCTTGGGTATATATGTGATGGATTCATGTGTCATGGTGTATACCCTTCATGTCATTGTATTGCCAGGTGAATGCCCCTAATTGTTCTTTAATGATACTTACTAACTATTTTTGTTGGTCTACATCTAGCCCAGAGTTTATATGTAAACATTTCCTTGGACTAATCTCGTAGGGCATAGTATAAGATGTGGCAGACTCATCTATCTCGAAGATAAAAGATGTCGAAGAAAAAATGGATGGGTCTAATTGTTCCTGAAATTCTTCCTCGACCATATACTCAAATTGGGGAAAATATTGTGGAAAATCAATGTTGGAGAAATTTCTATTTTCGACACACTAAATCAATGGGAGTTAATTGAATAATTCTATTTTAGACTTTCTATTTTTAACATCAGTAGTATGCATGCATGCATTCCTAAGGAAAGCTAACTGCTTGATTGATTTTCTTAATTATGGAATGTTTTTCCCTATATATGAGTGTATTTCACCCATTCATTGTATCATATTGATCATGATCTATGTATCAATCATCAGCTCATTGGAGTAGTGTGAATATATTTTCTCATTCCTCCATATTGAATCTCTCTTCCTTTATTGATAAGCTTTGTTTGTAGTTTCTTTAGCTAGATATCTTGTGTAGGTTTCCATGAAAAACTGGCATGGTTTCAGAGCTATGCTGCTTAGAGCAAGCTAGACAAGACAAAGAATAAGGAAAATCAGAGTTTCGGCGAGCTAAATCCGTGGTCATACGTTTCAACAGTTATTTCTCTCTAAATATTACGTTTTTGAGGAAATGACCCATGAATATAGTAAATCGACCCATTTTGGAAGTGGGTTCTCAACCGTTTGGCAATATTCTTCACCGTTGGATCAGAAAGTAAGCCGCAATATAGCCTCTTGAAACTGATACGAATCCATGGTCATATCTTTCTACATTGATTGCTCCAAAAATATTATGTTTTGGAGAAAACGACCTATGAAGAAAGTAAATCGGCCCATTTTGGAAGTGGGTTTTCAACCATTTGGTGAGATTCTTCACCTTTTCTTAGAAAGTTAGTCGCAAGATCATCTCCTGAAATGGATACAAATTTTCACTTAAAGTGCCCTTTCTGTCGTGATTTAATAATTTTTCAATTGCAGATTGAGAGTAAATTTTTAGGGGTTCTTTGAAACAGTGGGAGAGATGGATATGACAACTAGTATAGAGTCAAAATTGGTGGTAATCCTCACACCATACAATTATTTTGATTGGAAGCCCAAGGCAGAATTCCAACTCAAGAGGAAAGGATTGTATAATTTGACGATGACGGCAGAAACAGAACCTACATCAACAATTGAGAAGATGAGATGGGCGAACCGTAAGGATGAGGCCACATGACTACTTCTTGAGTTAATCTCCACTGATTTATGGTTTCATGTTGCTGCATGCAAGACTTCAAACGAGATATAGACCACCTTGGAAGGACTCTTTGAAAAGAAGGATGAGATGCAAGGTCATATGCTTGAGGTAAAGTTGAATACCGTAGACCCTAAAAGTTTTGATAATATACAAGATTTTTTTACTAAATTTAAATATTTTCTATTGATATTAGGTGAATGTGGTATTGATAAGTCTACACAAGAGAAAAAACTTATTCTAACAATATTGGCCAAGCTAGGACCGAAATACATTGTATATGTCTCCAATTTCCATTCTAGCAGATGTCTTTTTGGAACAAATTGGAAAATGCCTACGTTGGCTCGGTTCATTGAGTCTCTTACACAAGAGCAGACAAAACTCATACATATAATCCTCATGAAAGATCCCAAATCACATTCACTCACCATGCATGATGGAAAAGGGTCATCCAAACAGAATGGGAAGGAGGGATATTCCAAACCCTTTAATGATTTTTCAGGTTCCAAAGACTCTTCATTTTCCAAGAAGAAGAATAAGGGAAAGCAGTGCACTTACTACAATAAACAAAATCATGAAGAATCAACATGCATGAAGAAATAGATTGATCTTATGGCACAAACACTTCAGCAGAACAAAATTGGAAACTTTATTCCAGAGGGAATCAAGAAGCGAAAGGAAGAAGATCATGCTCCTAAGAAAGGTAATCATCATGCTTTGGTTTCAATTAATTCCTCATCTGATTCATGGATTATAGATTCTGGTGCATTCCATCATATGGCAACGAAAGATGATGTTTTCTCTTCTTTGAGTCCATGCTCAAGACCCTCTATTCTCATGGGGGGTGATACTCCAACAGAAGTAGCAGGACAAGGGAGAGAGGAAATCCACAGTGGAAGTTTTGAGAATGTTTTACATGTTCCAAATCTTTCCATGAATTTTCTCTCAGTTTATCAGATCACTCAGAAAGGTAAAAAGGTTGAATTTACATCAGATTCAGTTTCAATAATTGACATGCATGACAATTCCATCATTGCAATTGGTGAGGTGGATCGCAAGTCAAGGTTGTATAAATTCACTAAGTTTTCTAACGATGACTCCTCTCTTATACTTACACATAGGGAGAGTACTTTGCATGCACCTCTAGTGCAACATGCATATACTCTTATTCTTCCATCAATTTCAGACATCAAAGATGATTCCATACATTCATATTCTATACATGGAAATAAGCAGGTAGTATATCTAGATAAGAAGACAGTGCCAAAGCTTCATTACATGCCCAAGAAGGCACATACCACACTTCAGGCAGTAGGAAACCTTGCAGGGAATCCATTATATTTGAGGATGACTCGATCTCAACATGAAGAGCCTTCTCATGTACTTTCAACTTAAGAACCTGCGATGCCCATGTATTTCTATATGGTTCAATCTACTGATCCATAGAACTACAATAGGGATGTAGGGAATGCATTATGGCAATCATCCATGTAGAAGGAGTATGACTCACTCCTATAGAACCAGAATTAGAATCTGGTTCCACGTCCACCAGAAAGGAATATCTTCAGGTGCAGATGGGTCCATAGGATCAAGAGGTACAAGGCCCAACAAGTTTCCAAAAGACTCCATCAGATCCATAAAGATTTCTACATATTCACGAATACTTTCACTGAGAAGAAGTTTCATACTTTGCGCGATCGTCTTGCAGTGAAGAACACAATTGCCTAGCAACTACCATTTTCTTCTTTTGATACATTATCTTTTGAGGGAATTTTTTGTTCCCACATGGTTTTCCCTCTTTCCTCACTTTTATTCAGTGTTCATTAGTTGCATTATACATGAGTACCTAAAATGGCCTAATGGCCGGGACTCATTTTTTACTCCATAGTGATGTTCAGGGGGTTGATGGAGAAATTTCTATTTTTGACACACTAGTTCAGTGGGAGTTAACTGACTAGTTCTATTTTAGACTTTCTATTTTTACCATCACTATTATGCATGCATGCATTCCTAAGGAAAGATAACTGCTTGATTGCTTTTATTAATTATGGAATGTTTTTCCCTATATATGAGTGTATTCCACTCATTCATTGTATCATATTGATCATGATCTATGTATCAATCATTATCTCATTGGAGTAGTGTGAATATATTTTCTCATTCTTCCATATTGAATCTCTCTTCCTTTCTTGATAAGCTTTGTTTGTACTTGCTTTAGCTAGATCTCCTGTGTAGGTTTCCATGAAACATTGACAATCAACACACGTGATAGAAGAAATGAACTGGTTTAGCAGATTTTCTCTTGTGTGCTCCTGAAGTGCCCAGGCATGGTCACTTGGCAATACCAGTTCTTCCCATTCCTCATTCTTGTATGGAAATTCAATCCACTATAGATTCTCCATGATAGGTTGGGTTGGAGGGTATATGGTGAGCTTCTAGATAGAAAGTCCATTTGATATGGTCATTTATCCCTCTCTACAAGCAATAAATGCATTGGCTATGGCTAACCAAGGTCTTCCCAAGATAACGGGATGGCATTTGGTAGGATCCTTTGAGTGAATGACCAGAAAGTCTACTAGGTACTCCCATGAAGCTAAAGTAACTATGATATCATCCAAAATTCCTTCAGATATAACCCTAGTCTTATCTGCTAGTGCTAATTCCAAAATGGTTGGGGTAGGTCTAACAAAAGTAATTGTAGCTCCAACACAAGATGTCAAACTCAAATAGGAAGGTGCCTGGATCTTCACTACTTTTACCATAGAAGGTGGGCAGTGCTGAGAGGGGAATAGTTTTCATATCAACATTTGGGGTGGTGTCCAAAATTGGAAACCCGAAGGTAGTTTCAGTTTGGTTTCCATCTTCTTCTTCCTCCCCATGTATTACATTGTTGTGATCCTCTCGATCATCCATAATAGTTTGGTTTCCAAAAAGAGAGTACTTAAGTGGTTTTATTCTTGAAGAGAACAAGGTATCCCTCTGATGGGAAGGTCTTCCTACTGTTTGGATGTATGGAACTCTACTCGAGCCGGTTGAGATTATCGGTGCCAAAGTTTCTGTATCAATTTGAGAGACAATTATATTGGTTGAACTACCAAACAAGATATTCACCTGTTCAGGGTCTATGATGTCTTTAAAATTAGGATATCCTGATGGTGATAAGAAAACAAAGGTTGTATTATTTGGTTCTGCAGAAGGCTCAAGTGGTCTTGTCTCTTGTTCCACTATTACCGATGCTTCAATTTTATGTTCTATAATGCTCCATGTCTTAGTCTCTTCTACTTTGTCTCTTTGATTTGAGCTAACTCCTTTTTTTTGGTATCGGTCTGTAGGGTTTATGAGTGGAACGTTCCTTCCCCCAAAAAGGTCAGAAGGAACCTTAGTTGAAAGATCTGATTTAGATTCAATGTATCTACCTTTTGGGTCTCTAGGTCTGTTCATGAAAGCAAACAAAAACAAAAACAAAAACTACCATTGGGTTTGGGGGAACCTGCTATAGTAGATGTGTAGGTTCTTACCTCTTGTCTTAAAGTTCCCCCACCACCAAACTAATGCTAATGTTTATAAATGATCTATTTCATAACTATTTCCTACCTTTGGACAACTCCCTGACAACGATGCCAAAAATTATGGGTGTTCTATATGCACTAAAAAACACTAAAAACCCTCAATTAAATTGTCAACCTGGGGTAATTAAACTTAGAGTTGTAGCACTATATGTGCCAAGGCAGAAAGGCTAGAGGTAGTATAGTCTAACTAAGGAAATGGGATATCTAAGGGATAATCTACTTAAGAAAAGACTATTAATAATCAAACCCTACTAAGAAACTTAAACTATTTACCCTAAGTAACTTTTGAACAAAGGATCGATGGATAGTCCTAAGAAAACAAATGAAAACCTACTTAAAGCAAATTTACTTAATCATGACAATGAGAAAAATCAAACTCTCTATCTAATAAACAATAACAACAACAACAAACTACTTTAATTAACCTGCTCAAATTCAATAAGAAATTATCCTATTAAAGCAAGTAAATAGACAAGAAACTACCCTATCAAAGAAAGTAAACAAGAACGCAATCAACTAACTAACCTATGATAACTTCTATAGTAATTAAACTAATCAAGATTACTCAATAAGGAACTAATCCAACTAATAAGCAAGTGAACTCTATTCCTAAATAAAAAATTCACAATTACTTCTAATCTACGAAAGCAAATCTTAATCTACTAAATTCAAAGCATCATGACAATAAAAGTAATTAACAACTACTCTTTAATCTATGGTAAGAAAACTATTCTTTAATCTACCAAAGAAAGAAAACTCAAACATAGTGTTGATGGTTATGTGTAACACCCTGTTTCCCCCAGTTTGTAAAAACAACTATACTGGCCAAGAACTGTAGCAAACTAAAAAATGTGAATGTGTGATGTGAATGGACCTTGTGAAAAAGGTCGATGAATGTAAATTATATGATGAATATCTATATATATATATATATATTGCAGGACTACTAAGAGGGGATATGCTAAAAAAAAATAGAACCACGATGGCTGAAGAAAGGTGGTGGAAGGCACCTGGAAAGGTGGCATTAACTTTCACTGAAACCAATACCGTATTTGGACTTCACTGGCCCAGAGAACCAAGAGTGGCTTGTTGGCCTGAAATAATTTACTTGTAGGTTGGTAGGTAGAGGGATCCTTAGGAATTAATGAGGGATGGGGGAAGTGAACTACACATCCATAGGAGTCTCGGGCATGACCACCCTGAGGGAAAATGTGCCACACGCAACCTCACAAGGAAAAAGGTGTGAGGAAAAAGCGCGGAGGGGGAAGATGTGAGGGAAGGGGGAATAACTCTAGAGATATGCAGAGTAAGTGATAGTAGAGAAGGGGGAGAGTAACCTTTGTTCTCGGTCACTGGAAAACTGAGACGCAGTCTCGCAACATCATGGTCTCAGCTCGGGGGTGGCTAGTGGTAAATCCTATCAGAATCACTGAGCCTACAATTGGGTGGAAACGAGCACCCCTCTCAGCAATTGTATCAACTCTGGTGTTATTTCTAATAAGTGTTATTTGAAATTAATGCAATAATCACATGTTCCATTTTATGTGCTTATAAATGGTTATGAATAGAAGTGTTTACCTAACATTTGATTTGATAGATTGGATGCATGTGTATGATTACATGCCGTAGTTGTTTTCTGCACAAATGATTAAGTCTGGGATGTGAGTTCACTCCACTGAGAATTGTCTTATTTGATTAGTTTCTCGTAATATTCCGGGAAGGCCCCGTGAGAGTACTCTTTTCCAAGAATTTCCCCATAAACCTTGTAACCGTGCTGACCCTTACTAGAGACTCGATTAAGATCGGGGATAATTTCTTGAGAATCGTCTAAGGGTTCATGTAATCCAAGTCTGGAACCCTTATGCAAGAAAGAGTATCTTTCTAAGGCCTCAGGGTCATAGGAGCCTGAAGCTCCGAGAGTTTAAACTTTGTGATTCAAGATTAGAAGAGATCTGTCCATTTCATGTATCGGGGATTCATGAATTTGGAGTTGGAAGACTAGGATTTTGTAGTCACGAAATCTCGAGTCATGAGATCGCGATGGGATCCTAGACCATAGATCCCAGGGACCAATCTGAGCTCTATAAGCCATAGATATTAACCTTTAATTAGGAAGGAGAGTGAACTCGACTACTTCCCAAAAGTCTCGAGTACATCGATACTATCCATGTTGGAAGACAGGTGGCAGAGATCTATCTGTTTCGCGTATCGGGGATTCGTGAATTTGGAGTTGGAAGACTGGGCTCTTGGAGTAACGAAATCCTGAGTCGCAAGATCACAATGGGATCCTGGACCGTAGATCCTAGGGACCCATCAAATATCTATAATTTGTCAATCTTAACCTTTACTTAGGTAGGAGAGTGAACTCAACTACTTCCCAAAAGTCCTGAAGACATTAGGACCGTCCATGTTGGAAGACAGGTGGCAGAGATCCATCCATTTCGCGTATTGGGGATTCGCGAGTTTGGAGGTGGAAGACCTGACTCTTGGATTCATGAAGTCCCAAGTCACAAGATCACAATGTGATCTGGGCCATTGATCAAAGAGTACAGGTGGCAGAGATCTGACCATTTCGCATATCGGATGTTCATAAGTTTGAAGGTGGAAGACCCGACTCTTGGAGTCATGAAGTCCCGAGTCATGAGATCGTGATGTGATCTGGGCCATTGATCAAAGAGGATAGGTGGCATATATTTGACCATTTCATGTATCGGAGGTTCATAAGTTTGAAGGTGGAAGACCCAACTCTTGGAGTCACGAACTCCTGAGTTGTGAGATCACGATGTGATTTGGGTCATTGATCAAAGAGGACAGGTGACAGAGATCTGACCATTTTTCATATCGGAGGCTCATAAGTTTGAAGGTGGAATACCTGACTCTTGGATTCATGAAATCTCGAGTCATGATATTGCGATGTGATCTAGGTCGTTGATCAAAGAGGACAGGTGGCAGAGATCTGAACTTTTCACGTATTGGGGATTTGCGAATTCGGAGGTTGAAAGGAGTTGTTTACTATTTCCTGAGTAGCGAAGTGCCTAGAGATAAGCATAAGAGAACATGTGGAAAAACTCCAAGGTGGGGCCTACGTGACTGATGGGTGGAGATGAGTTGCCTAGAGAAGGGAGTCAACGCTTCGTTGACTTCTTGCGTCTCAAGGATTCGCAGGATAAGAGCCTAAGAACTCAACCCTTGGACTTGCAAAGTCCCGAGTAGTGAGAACATGAGAAGGAAAATAATTGTCACTTATTAGGGGTTTGGGAAGGAAAGATGCCAATATTTGATGCTACAACTTGAAAAGTGGCGAGTTGCGAGAAGTGTGACAAGAAGGTCAACCTTCGCTGACTTTCAAGTCTCAGAGGATTGCATAAGGAAGGAACGTGAGTTCAACTATTGAAATCACGAAGTGACGAATAGTAAGAGGAGCTATAATTTAGCCTAGACAGGGGTCACGCATAGAGGACGCTGACAGAACGAAGCCATACCCTATTGGAATCTCGAGTATCGACGATTGGTGAAGAAAATTCGGGGGTCTTCGACTCCTGACTCGCAAGGTCGTGGGTCTTGAAAGGTGCCTGGTTTGCTTGGCCTGTGGTCCTAACCCATGATCACAGGGAGGTAAATAAGGAAGAACTAGCCTATGCTAGGCCCCCGTAGGACTTTGGGGGTTCTATTCCTTGAAGAAAAGCAAAAAATCTATTACACTATAGGGGTGTGTGACAAATTGGTATCAAAGCATGGTTACAACAATTGGCATTCTTGGGCTCATGAACGAGTTGCACAGAAGATTCATTCGGAACACTCTTAAAAGGAGTAAGCCCCTATTATCAGACTAATCAATAGGTGTGGACACTAACTGATCTCCCTAGATCCACCTAGATCTAGAACAAAACACACCATAATATGGCGCTTTCCTTAAGTTTTAGATATTGAATTTATTAACCAAAGAGGGATGAGTGACATACCATTTAAATGTTGTTTCCTCTCGCCATCACCATCCTAACTGTGTTCCAAAGCTCATACAATGATGGTCCTACAAAAGTATGCAACCAACCAAAGTGATAGCAATTGCATAAAATCAATATAAACCTATGTATGTGATCGAGGAATCATACAATAAAACACAACAAGTTTTATAGGAAAGAATCATATTACTGTATCATATTAAATGTGAAAGAGCGATTACAACCATGGCCTTGATGTCATAAGGTCCCTTCCAACAGTCCTTCATTCCCCACACACTTCTTGCTCCAAGGATTCTGAAACCATGGATCTGATAGCTACTCACAATCTACCTTGACAAAGCAAATCTCAAAGCCACTCTAACCAAGCTAACAATTCCAAGCCAAATCCCACTTCAAGCTCCAAAATCAAAAGCTCAAAATCTAACCAAAGCTAACTTTCTCCATGAGATCTCCTCTCCTTTTATAAGTTGAAGAGGATAAGGTGAGGAGGTTAGGATGA
>CBVK0100462957.1:0-12026 GCA_900067695.1 Picea abies | reverse complement strand
ATCATGCTACAAGTATCTTTCTTGTTTATGGAGATCATATCCCCATTCTCTGAAAATAATAGTGTCATGTTATCCCTAGCTGACACAGTGTTCACCCTACACAAGAGCTTCCTTCAAATCACCTCCCAGGTGAGCACAACTATAAACCACAGCTAAATCTTCCCTTAGCACTTTTTTGTCTCGGAGACAACCAATTCGACCGTTATCCTTCCTTACTCATCTCTCAACATGCATATGACCAGGGCCATGACCCTGTGCTTAGCTAAAAGAGCACTTGTTCATAGCTTTGAGGCTTCGTATCTTTTATCTACGACCCGATCAACAGTCCTCGTCCTCTTTCGCGATCAACCATCGAGATCTTCTTTGGGACTCCGCACTTTGGGAGTCTCAAATTTTATTTCTTGCCTCCTCCTAGTACGCCTTTACCCAGGGTTCCTAATCTACTGAAATGTGTCCTCCCAGAGATCAGAAGCTGTGAATTGTTTTGGTGTTTCAAGATTCGAAAGTTTCAAACTTCCCTCCTGCACTTTCTCCGGGAGTGCTTTTACCCGAAGTCGACGATCCCTCAACGTGTGTCCTCTAGAATCGACAGTCAATATATACTCCGACCTTCAGGACTTCAGAAGTTTTTGACCCAACGCAACTTGTCACCTCCTCCCCTTTTGGAGTGTCCAGTCTTCCAGAATGCATGATCTGTTTCCATGTGGTGAAATGCTGGGAGAGGACACATGGCCCAATCAGGTGGGTGACATGTGTCACGTTCCAATCAACTTTTCAATGTTGCAAATGCCCAAAACTTACTAACACATGGCACACATCCCATGTGTCCATGTCATCCCCAGTGACATCATCATGCCTTCTCACTTCATCTCTTCGATAGTTTTCAAACTAGCACACTTCTAATTCTCCTGAACTCCAAATTCTCGAACTGGTTAATTTGTCACCACGTGTCCTCTTGGATCAAACGACCAGGTTTTACTTTGGGTATTCACCCAGAGTCCAAGGATATTCTTCACGTGTCCTCCTCAATATGATGACTATGATTTCTTTGGGGATCTTGACTTCAGAGATCTCAAAATTCAACCTTTTTCCTTGAAAATATTTTTATCTGAAGTTCACAATCTTCTGATGCTTGTCCCTTGTGGATCAATAACCATGATTCCTTTAGGAATCTGGACTCCGTAAATCTAAAATTTCAAACTTATTTCACCCCATTAGATTTTATCCGAAGTCATGGATCCGGTGATGCATAGCTCTCCGCAGATCAATGACTGATATATTTTTGGATGATAGAATGATCAAGGTTTTCTCCGAATCTTTGAGCTTCGGGAGTCTCAAACCTCAACTGAAAATATCTCGAATGGATTCCTCTGGAGTTACTAATCTACTGACACGTAACCTCTAGGCGATTGACGATCATAATCTAATTCGGACAATCCCACAGTTGACGTTTACTTTGGGTCTCTGGCTCTTCGGGATTCAGGAGTCTCAAATATCAACTTCTCCTCGCTCACTCTTTCCCGGAGTGATTTCACCCAGAGCACGTGATCGGTTGATGTGTTTCCTCCTATGGATCAACGGTCCCCAACAACTTCAGCTATTCGGAGTTTTGATGTTCGAGCCCTACCTGTCACATCATTGCATGCCTTTCAATTTTCATGGGCATGCATCGACGGTTTGGAGTAACCCACTTTTCTTTCCATAATTTTCCTGATGATGATATGTAACCCCCCAGGGAAATAGTGGTTTGGATTGTAGGACCTCCTTGGGAAATTGTCTCCCATGCAACTCAGTTACCCACAATGCCTGCTGGTCATTGATCTCTCTCTCCAATGGGATCTGATGGTCACGAAGTTAACCTTGCTTCCTTTTCATCAGACGACCCCTGTTTACCTATCCTATGATTCAAGGATCCCAGATCTCCCCAATACAACTGTGGCAATCGTTCCTAAATTAAAATGGAACGATCATGATCTTTCGAACCCTCACAGAGGTTCTATGACATTCTGTCTCTTGCATAACATCTTCAAGGCCATTCTTCCTGAGATTTTCAACTTCACAGTCAGATTTCGATCTCAACCATGATATTATGACCAATAGACCCGGCCCATACCAGCCCAGTGTTTCAACCAAAAGATCTGATACCAATCTCTAACATACCCAACCAGCCATAGGCCGGGTATGCTACCTACAAGCCCACCCTTGGACTTGTTTCTCATGCTGACCTTATTTATTTATTAAGGATGCATAAGATAAAAGACTTAATGACATGAAGAACAATATCCAACAAGCATGCAAGATCTAAAGATTATGTTAAAATATAGTTAAATATACACAACATAAATACATTCATATACATGTAAATGACAATTAAACTACACAGTGGAATACATTCATACACAGATAGTAATATCACGACAGATATCACTTACCTTTATGAAATACGACACTGAATGGTTGCAGACCAAGGATGTTCCACCCAACTGTAGACACTATTGTTCTAAATCCCAACAATAGTGTCACCCTCGATCCATGGCTATGAATCCACAAAGACAGTTCCAAAGTGTAAATGGGTTCCTAAACTAGTTAGCTCTCAAGCTCTCATAGGTTTCCCAAAACCCACAACAATCCAAGTACCCAGCTCTCTTCTACCTAGATTGTGCCACCCAAGAGAATGGACCTCCACCCTTCTCTGCCATGTAGTCCCTCAAGCAGTCCTTCTCCTTCCTGCCAGGGCTTCTAGCACAATTGGTCCAAAATCTTAATGATGGAACTCTCAAGACTCACAGTTGTGAGAAAAAAAGGGCACAATCCAATGCATTTCAGACATGTAGGCCCCACGTCACAACTAGATCACACCAGCGACCACTACAACCAACTATCCCGTGGCTAAGTTCTTCAGAATCTCTGTTTCCTTTTCCAAGACAAGACACAGTTGATGATGGATCAATAGATGAGTCAGGGGGGGTGCATAGGAGTGTGTGCATGGGAGTGCATGAGGGAATAATGAGTGAGGGAACGGTAAAACAATGAAAAGTCATCAGTCCAACCCCCCATCAGACTAGAGGTAGGTTTAAGTAACCTTATGGGGAAAATAAGAACCTCCTAGCCTTCCCAAAGAAGTTCACGTAACTGATCCCCTCCCTTAGACAAAAAGGGTAATAAGATAAAATAGGAATAAACACTTAGTCCCTCAAGATCCCTCTCTTATGGAATCATAGCCCCCTATAACTCTAGTCCTTGTTCGTCTAGCAGCCAACAATGTATTTATTATTATTAATGATCAAAACATTACATTTCTTGGGAATACTAGCCCTTCAATAATTGTTTGGGCACTCTGGCCTCTCAGCATTGTAAAAATACATTATTTAAAATGGGGGTTGAAAAACCTGGGGTGTTACAGACGACAAGGAGACACGACTCGATTCTTGTGACACTCAACACTATGATGAAGAGTGCTCATTTTATTCCTATGCATACGACATATCGGACACTTGACATATCTAGAGTTTTCATCAATGAGATTGTGAGGCTGCATGGCATGCCTAAGAGGATTATATCCGATCAAGGATCTATATTTACTAGACGATTTTGGACTAGTTTCCAAGAGGCCTTGGGAACCCGACTTAAATTTAGTACCATGTATCACCTCGAGATAGATGAGAAAACTGAATGAACAAACCAAATCTTGGAGGACATGTTGTGCATGTACGTGATGGACCAACATAAGCATTGGGAAGAATTCTTTCCATTGGTATAATTTGCATACAACAATAGTTAGCAAAGCACCATTAAGATGACGCCTTTTGATTTTCCTTACGGGCGACCATGTCAGATTCCTTGAGTTGGGATTGGCTTGAGGATAGGGTCTTGGTGGGACTACAAGAGATCCAAGAAATAGAATATCAAATCCAAACTATAAGACAAAGTATCAAGGAAGCGAAGGATCGATAGAAGAGTTATGCCGATGCGCATTGTGTCAACCATAGTTATGATGTGTAATTGAGTATTCTTGCAGGTGAATCCGCATAGAATTTAGATAAAGTTTGGAAAGGGTGCTAAACTATCTCCAAAGTTCATGGGATTCTATGAGATTGTGGAAAAGAGGGGGTCGTGGCCTATTGACTAGCCTTTCCCGATCCTTGAGGTATATGCACGATGTCTTTCATGTTTCTGTATGAGACATTATGTTAGTGATCCTACACATGTTTTGACATGAGTACCTTGCAGGTATCAGATGAGGGTGCACTCATGGCCAAGCCAATCTGCATCCTGGACCATCGCATTCAAAAACTACGATCTCGAACAATAGATCGGGTCAAGGTCCAGTGGGATAACTATAGTCCGCACTCGACGACCTCAGAGGACGCATATGATATGTGCCAATAGTTTTCATTTTTGTTGATAGATAGACTTATGATATTGTGATACACTTCATTTCGGCACTTATATACTGTGAAACTTTGGGACGAAGTTTAAAACAAGAGGAGGTGTATGTAACATCCCACTCTTGCATGCACTGAGTGAACTTATCCTTCAGGTAACTTTATTGCAAGTGATGCAAGGTATTATACTATCGGTCATTCGATTATGATTATGAGATATTGTGGATTTAATGATATGGTATTTGGTTGTATTACATATATAGGTGCTATTGACTGGGTTCTCCTGAGTGTGCAGGACTTTGGACCTGGAGAATGCAGAGGCATCGATGAAACCCCTTGGAATTCGGATTGAGTCAGGGAGTGGACTGTTGGGTTAGATATTATTGATGTGACATATGTACATATGATTAGATGTTATGATGATTGATTATTATTGTTGACATGATTCGTTGATGGATGCAGGATGATGATAGCTTGCTGACCAGACTCACATTTGGAGTAGAGAGGTCACGCATAACAACCAAAGACATTGACAGAGAGGTGTGGCAACAACCCTGCCACAACCTACTAGCACTCCCACCATGGATCAAACTATAGGTTGTTGGTTACCTAGTTCGATAAGAGCCACGATGTCATGAGGACCGACTGTGACAGTGTAATGTACCCCAAATTTACCAAAATAAAAAAAAGAATTATTAGGGTCATTAAATTTGTTTTTCCTTGAATACTTATTTCAAAACATTCCTTAATTATAAATGAAGAGTAGTTCTATGATTTCTTTTATCCTCCAGAACTTACATTTATCATTTCTTGACATAGTTGCAAGGTTATGTAGACTAAAGATTAACTTCGGAGTTACAACGAATGATAGCACGATCATGTTTTGTACCCCTTATAAGAAAAAAATGACTATCCTATAGCCTATCCATGAACCTACATTAGTGTTTGTCCACTGTTGTATAAGTGCACTTATTCATTATGCATTATCTTATGAATTTTTTCAAAGTTGACAACATTCCTATTCTCAAAAATAAGGGAGAAAATAGTTTAGTACCTAAACTATTATACCCCACCTTAGTAACTCCATCATACTCGTGCTAGTATAACACAAGACATACTATAGGGATTACATATATATATAACGATCCCAAGGATAAGTGTATCATTTAATATATATGTTGCATGTGGATTGTCTCTATTATTACATAGTTATTGATAACATAACACCAGTATGTACATGCGTTAATACTTAGCATTTGTGTTACTACATGGTTGTTAAAAGAGGTTTGTTTTTTTGTCATTAGATGTTTCCCATGATAATAGTCATTGACACAAGTGTTAACGAATCAAAACCATAAGGACAAAATCTTAACCAGATGAGAAGGAAGTAACTATAGTTGTAACCGTAATTGACTCGCATCATACCCGCCATAAATTGATAAGAGGTTTGTTGAACGTATGAGAATCGTGACTTGAATGAACCCTTCTTACGAAATTTATGGGTTCCTATAAACATACCTTCCTGATCCATTGCTCGGTCACCGTGCCCAACATATCCCTGCCACCTCACTTTGTTCACATGGAAGGGTACATTCTGTAATTACCACTATTACTTTGCTCAACAAAGGGTTCCTAGGGTTATCATCTCATTCTTCTCCTTTGGTTCTGTTACTTTTGCGAAAAATGCTACAATGCTAACACTGCAATATTTATCTTAGTAAGCATGGCTAGAATCATGGTGTTGGGCCCAGCCTGCATAAAGAAATATAGGTTGCATCTACCAGTTGGATGCTACCCTGTGAAAGGTAAGAAAACTCTCGGTTATTTTATTTTTAACTCTCTGTGACTCTAGAATAACGAAGTATGCATCATTCACCACCTATTCCTCTTGGCTCTATTGATTCTAACTTTCTTGGGTCTAAATTAGAGTTTTATTGTTTTTTCGAGTACCTTTCAATGATTAGAGTTTGTCCTCGCTCCACTTTAATTCCCTGTCTGTATGAAATCGTGGATTTCTTAACTCTTTATCCTAGATAGTGAATCTAGATTTTCTCCCATGTGATAGTAGGCAAGATACCCTCCATACCCTGTCTAGATATTTATATTTTGCAAATGAAAAATAAATTTAATGAGAATTTGGGAAACTAATTACTTAAAAAATCTATAAAAAGAATGGAGGAGGAGGAGTATGGATATATCATCTTGATGTGTAACGTTACACTGCTGAATTTTTGTCTTGACTGAACTTCTCTTGTGAGAGTTGGCATACCCAGGTTGGGTAATGAGTGGTAGCTCGACCTTGCGAGGTAAGGTGGGTGCTAGTGGTTCTCAAGTATTGTGTGCATGACCCCTTTGCAGCTCGAGGGGCCCAGGGGGAAGATGATTACCCATAGCATTGGTTGGGAGGTACCGGTGAGGTCACATCGGTCGAAAAGTGGGAGCTAGATGAAGCGCATGCGGGACAAAAACTACGGAGCATTCATGTTTGGCTAAGGTACATCGATTTAAGTTATTACTTGCAATGAAATTAAATTACATATGGTATTTCTCTATGTGGGTTTATTTATTATTATGAAGAGATTATGTTTTTATATTTCATCCCTTATCCATTTAGTCATCAGTTTTTGCCTGAGCAGTCAGCCAAGAGCTTAATCGACCGTCGTCACTTCGGTGTTTAAATACCTAGAGATTCAAATGCTCTTCTTTTCTATGAATGGATGATGAGTGAAGGATAAAGTTTCGCCCAACTATCTACCCCTTACATATCTATACATTTTATCTTTGGGTTAATCTATAATCTTTGTGCCTTCCTTGTGATTGAGTATCTTTGATTCTCGATTGATTAAAACTCTATTTTTCTCTGCGTTACCTAGAGATTCAAATGCTCTTCTTTTCTATGAATGGATGATGAGTGAAGGATAAAGTTTCGCCCAACTATCTACCCCTTACATATCTATACATTTTATCTTTGGGTTAATCTATAATCTTTGTGCCTTCCTTGTGATTGAGTATCTTTGATTCTCGATTGATTAAAACTCTATTTTTCTCTGCGTTTTAGTTTACTGAAACCTTGATAAACCTCTGAGTCTTGAATGTTAAATCTCTGCATTTTTTTGGGATTGACTGCATCTGTGTTTTCTGGTGGTTGATTTCTTCTGCATTTTCTTGTGATTGATAATCCCTGAGTTTTATTGGAGTCTTTACTCAGTCTTCACACTGCTAATTTCTAGGCGATTTACCCAGCCTTTACACAACATTTACACCAAAATTTTAGTGGCTCATTACCCATCTTTCACCCTATGAATTTCGTGGCCTTTACCACAATTAATTTTAGCATTCTAGATAGCGTTATATTGGTATCATTGATAGTGATATATTTGATGGCAGCGATATTAGTATATGTGTATATTGTATAGTGATCTTTTGATATATTGTATTGTTGTATGTTTTATAGCGATATATTGTATAGCGATTTATTTAAAAGACAACATATGAATCTAGAAGACAACAATATTTAATGGACAACATTAATTTATACCAACAATATCGTATTTAATAAACAACATTACCTCTGTGCTCTGAACAGACAAAAATATCACATCATGCCTGCATTTGGAAAGGTAGCAATATCAATGCTATGGTTTTTAGACAACGAATATATAAAGAAATGAAACAACCAGCTATTATATTTGAATGAAAGAAAATTATAGAAAATGACTTCTCTTTTATTAATAGACAATGAGTCTATACCCTTGATTGACAGTGAATTCATGTATTAGCATGACCTCTGCGTTTTTGATGAAATGATCCTCTGCATTTTTCATGAAATGACCTCTGCGTTTTTCATGAAATGACCTCTGTGTTTTTCATGAAATGATATTTTCATTTTTTATGAAATGATCTCAACGTTTTTAATGAATGACCTCTGCATTTTTGATGAAATGATCTCTACATTTTTGATGAAATGATCTCTGTATTTTTAATGAAATGACCTCTCCGTTTTTAATGAAATGATAGCTATGTTTTTAATGACCTCTGTGAAATGATCTCTGTGTTCTTAATGACCTATTGGCATAGGGGAAGACCCAAGGTTCAACACTTCAATAATGCACCAACAAAACCCTAACTACCGACCCTTTCGGCAACACCTACGAAGTAGATGAAGTCTCACCCAAGGTAGAGGTAGGGGGGGTTGCAGGACTCAGGTGTCTACAACCAAGCTAGGACACAGATATGTGATTATAATACTTAACATAGCATTTAGCCAACAATATGCATTAGTTCATGGGTCTTATTCACATCACAGATGAAACCCTAAATACAGAACATTGCAGTAATAATCAAGATCAAGCCCTTAAAATCTCTTATCACATGGATATTCAGATCTAGCATTCATTCATATTTAACATTATGAAGCACTAAGCTAAAAAATTAGACACATTCATTATAAAAAAACTAAGCATAAATCACATAAGAAACATCACACAAAGCACATCAAGACACATGATATACATAGTTCACCCCAGTGTGGGGCTACGTCCACCAACTTCTTCTTCTTCTTTATTAGTCTTCAATATTCTTACATTCATATGCCCCTATGCACAAATCCACAGAGTCAAACTCCGTAGTGGATAGGTGATATGCACACAACGCACTAGATCCACCTTCCCAAAACTAGGTCAAGGCATAGAGCCAACTCCTTAATAACACCAAGCCTTACTTTACACAACCAGATTGCACAAAGAAACTTCCAATCTCTTGTAGTAAGCCAAACATATTATGCACATAGATAACACTACTACTTACATCGCTTAGATACTTCTTATTTATACATTTACAAAAATTCCAAAAAATGGATAAACCCATGGGCCAACATCCCATAACCCATTACATAAACCCTAGTAAACCCTTTTCTAGGTCCACAAGCCCAGAAAATGAGTGAGATCCCACGATCTCTGTTCCTCCTAGGAAATTCCTCTTCGACCATCCTGTGGAAGTCCCAAAATTGGTCAAACACAATCAATATTTCCTCAAAACTTGATCAAGGGCCAACAGGCCCCCAAAACTCACCTGTGACTCATCCCGAGTCACTCAGATATGGGAAACATTACTTCAAAGGATTCGATCTTAGCTCGATCTGCCTCAACTTGCTGCTTCACCAAAGCCTCCTGCTCAGCGAAATCCTGAATTAGTTTCTCTATAACATTCCCTTCTAGGTATTGTTCCACTGTCGTAACCACTTGTTTCAACTGCGAGCCTTGTCCTTCAATCTCTTCAAAAAGCATGCAAGATTCATCTTGCACCAGCTGGAGTCTCTGTGTAACCTCCATGACTCTTCTCTGGATAGAAGTAACCTACTGCTAAACTTTTCTTTGTTCCTGTGATCTTTTCATCCTCTCGACTGCAGTGAGTAGCTTCATCTGTGCCTGGATGGTAGATGCCTTCTATTATGCCTTTTGGAGTTGTGCTTCCAGTTTCCTTAGCTTCGGATCTTCTGCAAGGCATTTAGAGGTCTGTGCACTACAATCACTCGATTTCTTACATTCTAAAGTGAGTTCCTTGATCCTTCTAAGTGCACTCTTGGCTATTTCTTCCCTTTGATCACTTCTTGCAGAGTGCTCAATATTGCTTGAAGTTCTAACTCCGTTACTCTTATTTGAAGATGCTAAATGGATTTGGTAAGCTTCCCTACTTGCATCTTGCTTGACTCTGGTTCCTCTTGTGCCAAGCCTGACAAAGAGCAAAGTTCTTTATTCACTGCCTCTATGACCACAATATGCTATGTGAGAAACTAGTCTTTTTATTCCTATATCTTCGCATTGTTCTTCTCGAACTTCACTCGAATTTCATTTTTCTCCTTTTGTGCAACTCAAATTTTCTCTAGGACCTCCTCCTTTTATTTATTAAAGACATTTGTAGCCTGCTCCTTTTCTTCTTAGACTGGACAAAGTCGATCCTCTATTGCATATGTTATCCTTCGAAATTGGGTGGGCTCATCGCCCAATTCTGCAATTTCTTACGACAAAGGTGCAATAGGTACTGCACATTTTGAATAGATGGCTTGTTGTATGTCTTTGAGCTCTTTCTCGATTCCTTCATATAGTGTTTCCTGCTTCACTCCATGTCTCTACAAGATATCCTCTGAAGCATCTTCCACAGTTGCGATGATAATATCGACATCATCCACTGTGAGCACATTCTTCGACTAAGGCTTATTGGCTCAGGTCTTCTTTATTGTTGAGGGTTTCTGTGGGGAAACCTTCCTTTTTATCGATGTTTTGGCCTCAGTAGGGGAATCCTTCGACAGTGTAACTTCGCATTTGTATTTATTTTCTCCTTCTTCCTCTCCTTCTTCTTGGCTTACTTCATCTCCTCCTCCTCCTATGGGTGAATCAGGCCTACTTTCCTTTGAGGTGATGTCCTCCTCATCAGTTTCTATGTTTTTCACTTCCTCCTTTTTCTTCTTTTTCTTCATGCTAGTCTGTCCATCATGTTCAAACCAGGTCACCAAGGGACTTCCGATGATGTTGGGGTCAGAAAGTTCTACATCTTCCACTAGTACAAGGAACTTTTTTGGCCATTCTTTGGTGATCTTCACCATATCTTCGTCGATCAACTTATAATAGGACTGTAGTTCCTCCTTACTTTCATAGCTACACGTAGTGATGTAAATAAAGTGTTGATCTATGTGGAACTTCGCTAGTGGTATGATCTGGTGCAGTGTATTCAGGTTCATTCATGGAAATGCCTCAATGGCATGCTTCAACTGCTAGTAATAAGCATGGAATTTCAACTGCCACTGCTTTGATATGTCATTTTATATACCACAAGGTAGAGAACCTTACGAACAATGATTCTGAAGGCTCAACCTATGGAAATGTCACTCCTTTCGACATCTGCAAAGCCATGAAGGAAATCAATACCAGTAACTAATTGAAGTGGAATTCATAGCCTTGATCCTATGCTTCATGTCAGTCCTTCTCCAGCTCGTTGACGAGGTAACTTGCCCAGTTCATTTGCATACATTCTACGCACTTTCCTGTGAGGTCTACTATGAATATTGTGATTTTCATGGGACAATTATTTCTAATGATCTTACCAGCTATAAGATGACAAGATAGGTGCACTGTGCCATTCTGGATGGAGGTGACCTTGTAGCCTTACTTCCCCTTTTTGACATCGCCATAATCTTCCTTTATGTTTTGTGCCAGGGAGTGATCTGAAGTCTTCCCTGGGTAGAAATGGTGAGGGTCCGATCCCTGCATGCTCAGTCCTATGATGAGGTGGATCATCATTGGATCCACAGTGGCGTGCCTGTCAAGCCACATATACCCTCCATGGTAACATGACAGGAGGATTTTAACGCATGCATTAACCTCCTAATGTCGACCGAAGTGAGGGATCTTCATCACATTCAAGATCATGGATTGTATGACCTCCTTAATCCATGGCTAAGAGACTATGTGTGGCTTCTTCCTAGCTATCTTCATCAATTACCTATGCAGTGCGAGCATCGCATATTTCTTCTATTCTCCAAGGTTAAAGTTGGTGTTCTTCAATGTTGGGATATTTCCTAACTGGGGTCCAACTTGTTGAGATTCAACAAGAATATCCTAGTGAAAATTATGCACCTACACTAGG
>CBVK0100462956.1:0-12026 GCA_900067695.1 Picea abies | reverse complement strand
ATGAGGATTGAGACAAGGGGTTTATTTATAGTACTTGACCTTTCTTAAGTTCTTTTTGAAACCTATCCCCCCCCCCCATTTTATTTAGTTACTTAGGAAATTCGACACTAAAAAGGAAGCTAAAGATGAATTAAAAAGAAATCTAAATCTGGTCCAACTAAAAGGGAATCTAAAGTCGATGCTAAAAATTAACATTGATTTTAGTGTCATCCTTTGAAATAACATTGATTTTTCATAAAAACTACAAAAAAATCACTAAAAACGTTAATGGAAAAGAAAAAAGAAGATAAAAGAGACATTAATCATAGGGTTTTGTTGTAGAGTAGCTAGAGGTGGAATGAGATAATGATCCAATAGAATATGCAATTTATAGTTCCGTATGAACTTGTTCACAAACATTATCTGAAAAGAAACATTCAACCATATGAAAAAGTAGGTTTCAGACCATGCAAAATAAGATTAGTGTAATAAAAATGACAACAAAGGACCACCCCACTATATGGGCTTATCCAAAGTGGGATTTGTATCATATGATTAAATTGGTATCATTGCAACATATGAAATTACAATACATTTAAAGTATCTAGGATGAAAGAAACAATTCCAAGAGAAATATTGAGATTCCAAAATTAAATACTAACTAATACATAACAACCATGCAAACTGTTGAACACAAATTTCCATTAATATATTGCTTATCAAAGAAACAAAACAATGTATATATAGATAACATGTTTCAAGTTGTGTTCTAAAATAATACAAATCAATATTGTAGTTTTCCCTTCAAATGGGATCCTTATTGGGACAATTGTGACAGTGAAGGTGACTCTTGTTGGGTTTTTATTCTTCTTATGGTTTTTCTTTTTGTGCAATAATGATGGGGTTAGGAAACCTTACAAAAAATGGAGCAACTACTATTGCGACAAACATGTATGAAGAAAACATATGCTAATGTTTTTCCATTTGGTTTCACCTAATTAAAGTGAACAATTGATAAAACAAATTCTCTCAAATATGTTAGATCACAAAATATTATAAGATGGTCATGTTCCATGGAGATATACCATATACATCTCTTGATTGGAATAGTTGATTGAAAATAACAAATAGAGCAGCTCAAGCTTTAGCCTATCAATGTCATGATTGCTATCATTGCATTGTACACTATGATGTAAAGTCAAGCAATATATTGTTGAGTGAGAATTTGGAGTGAAATATATAAGACTTGTTTGAAAAAATATTGGAAGATGATGAGACACATGTAACAACTTAATGAGGCCTCAACTAACCCTAGGTCCTAGTCCTTGGGGGAATTTTTTTAAGCCTCACAATTGGTAGCTCACTATACTTCATAACTTATGCTTTTGATACAATCGATGATTTTGGATAATTTCAATATATTTGATTGGTTTCCCTACCTTGGTTGTGCATGAATACTAGTCATGCATTATTGAGTGGTTAGTTGATAGCACTTGCTAATATTTTAGTGTCTTTTCCTTTGAATTTATCTCACTAATTATAAATTTTAAACTTGTGAAGTAAAGCAATGCATACATATTCTTAAGAAAAAAATAAATTAATCAATGGCTCATACACATAGTATAGAGAGATTTATGTTGGAAACTCTTAACTAGGAGAAGACCATCCTACCTTGGTTCTACACCTCTAAACTCTTCATTGTATTAATCACCATTCAAAATAAAATATATACAATATTTTAGGTATTATGTAGCTACCAAAACCCTAATCGCTAATATTTTAGTGTCTTTTCCTTTGAATTTATCTCACTAATTATAAATTTTAAACTTGTGAAGTAAAGCAATGCATACATATTCTTAAGAAAAAAATAAATTAATCAATGGCTCATACACATAGTATAGAGAGATTTATGTTGGAAACTCTTAACTAGGAGAAGACCATCCTACCTTGGTTCTACACCTCTAAACTCTTCATTGTATTAATCACCATTCAAAATAAAATATATACAATATTTTAGGTATTATGTAGCTACCAAAACCCTAATCACTTAATCTCATATTAATTTAGAAAACCACTAAAAAGAGAGAAAAACACTAAAATAGCAAAAACACCCCCACAAAATAATTTCATGGCACTACCCCAAACCATTTTGGCTACGGGATAACACCTGAAATTGAACGTTACATGTAACTAGGGGGAAGGGCATGGGAACCCCCCTTGGGTAGCTCTTGATGCACACACCCACAAAGAGAGACACTAGGTGAGATCGTCAGACATAGTCGTCAAATTTGACACAACCCCCAACATACACATGCAAAGAATATAACATCTAACCAACATTATCCCACTTTTTGTTTCTTTTCATACAGGGGGTCACAAGATTACATGGTCAAAAAACCAGGGAAGCAATGCCCATTGTTTCTCTACACCAGGAGAGCTTCTCAGTGATCAGAGACTTTGTCAATGAATCTACAACATTCTTCAAAATGTCAACCTTCTCTAGAAACACCTTCTTGTATTCAACCATTTCTCTCACAAAGTGATACTAAACATCAATATTATTTTCCTTTGAATGATAATATGGGTTATTTTCCAAGAAGATTTCACTTTGACTGTCACAATCTAATATTATTTCTTGTTGTACCAACCCAATACTTGAACACAATCTTTATAACCATACTTCTTCCTTGCTTTCATGAGTGGCTTCCATGTATTTTTATTCTGTAGTTGAGAGTGCCACTACAACCTGTCTTTTTCTCATCCAATTGAAATTGATTGCTCCTCCAAATAGGTTAAACACATACCCACTTGTATATATTACGTGATCAATATCTCCAACTTAATCTGCATCAATAAACCCATGTACATCGAACACTTTATCCAATCCTAGTATTCCTTAATAGAAAAATCCATAAGTATAATTGCCACCCAAATAGTTGAAAAACCTCTTTACTAATGTCCAATGCTCCTTCAATGGTTTTGACATATGCCTGCTCAAGACTCCCATTGCATGTGCAATGTACAATATAGTACATACCATTGCATACATCAAATTACCAACCGCACTAGCATACAAAACATGGCACATGTCCTCTTCCTATTCATGTGTCTTGGGACACTGATCTACAAATAAATTTACACCTACAGGAATAGGAACCTTGATTGATTTACTTTCCTGCATATTAAATGTCTACAATATTGTCTCAACATATTTTCTTTGATTCAACCATAGTTTCTTGTTTGCAAGATCTCTTTTAATCTCCATTCCTAGAATTAATTTAGCAACACTAAGATCCTTCATGTCAAATTTGGAGGATAATTGTGATTTCACCTCCTTGATAAAAATCCATGTTATTTCCTACCAGAAATATGTCATCAACATACAAAACTACATAAATGAAGTGATTACCAACATATTTGGAATATACACAGTGATCATCCCCACTTATTACAAATCCCAATCCAAGGATGTTGTGTCAAGCATTTGGTACCACATCCTAGGTGATTTCTTTAGACCATATAGTGACTTCTTTAGCTTACAGACTAGCTCTTTCTTTCCCTTGTGATTACCAACATATTTGGAATATACACAGTGATCATCCCCACTTATTACAAATCCCAATCCAAGGATGTTGTGTCAAGCATTTGGTACCACATCCTAGGTGATTTCTTTAGACCATATAGTGACTTCTTTAGCTTACAGACTAGCTCTTTCTTTCCCTTCACTGCAAATCCTTCTGGATGCTTCATGTATATTTCTTCTTCCACATCCCCGTGTAGGAATGTTGTCTTCACATCCATTTTTTCTACTCCAAAATCAAAAGAAACAACAACACATAAAATAAATCTAATAGAAGTTAACTTGGCAACAAGGGAACAAATTTCACCAAATTCAATTCCCTCTACCCGGGAATAAACTTTTGCTACTAACTGAGATTTGTTTTTCTCCACTTTACCTTCTGCATTCATCTTCTTCTTAAACTCTGATTTTCTACCAATGGCCTTTCTTCTAGTTGGAAACTGAACTAGATCACATGCCTCATTCTTATCAAAGGAATCCATCTCTTCAACCATGGCCTTCTTCCAGAGTTTACTATCCTCTAAATTCACTACTTCCTTGATAGTTCTAGGATCATCATCACTAATAGATAAAGAAAAATTAGCACAAAAATTAGGTGGACTATACCTTTTTGGTTTCATTCTCTCCCTCATTTATCTCCTCAATACTAGAGTATGAGGTTCTTCTTCTTCTGATTCAGCTTCTTCCATTGATTCATATTTTGCATCATACAACTCAATCTCTATTTTCTTAGGTTCTTCTTTATTTGGTAGGAATTCCTATTTGGGAACATCTTTAAACTCTCTAAAAACAACATCCCAACTATAAAAAATATTCTTAGTTTTTGGGTTCCAAATCTTATAACTTTTCATACTATATTTATAACCAATGAAGATACACTTTTCAACTTTATTATCTAGCTTACTCCTATTTTCCTTTGGAACATTATTTTCCTTTGGAACATGTACATAAGCATCACAACAAAACACTCTAAGATTTTCAAAAGAGGTTTACTTACCAGTCCATACCTCATGTAGATTTGTTTCCACCAACACTGATGAGGATGATCATTTTACCAGGTAACATGCGACACTCACTACCTCTTCCTAGAATTCTTCTCCTAACTCAACACCACTAAGCATGCTCCTTTTTTTTCCATCAACGTCCTATTCATCCTTTCTGCTACCTCATTCTGTTGAGGTGTATATGGATTAGTATTATTCTTGCTATACCACACTTCTTACAAAACTCTTCAAATTCATTCCCACAAAATTATCCAACATTATCTGTCCTCAAAACCTTTATTTTCTTCTCTGTATGATTTTATACCAGAGCCTTAAACTCTTTAAGTTTATCAAATGCCTTAGTTTTCTTCCTAAGAAAATAAATCCATGTGTTTGTTGAGAAATGATCTATGAATGAAACAAAATACATAGATTCACCTACTGATGGAACAAACACATGTTTGAACACATTACTATGTATCAACTCTAAGATCCCCTTTTTCCTTGTAGCACCAGATGGGAATCTTACTCGATTCTATTTACCATATATCAATTTTTCATAGAAATCAAAATTCAGGTTGCAATTAGACATACCTTCAACTATACCTTTATCGCGTAGTGTTCAAAGACCCTTTTCTCCAATATGCCCCAGTTTTTTATGCCATAACATGGTCTTATCTCTAGGGAAAGTATGGATCCCATCTTCTTTATTTCTATTCTTAGGGACAACAAAACAATGCTTCCCAATAACTTGTACATATTTCCACAACAAACTCCCCTAATCAACACCATTGTGCCTCATACCAGCTTGCAAGTTCCCTTTCCAAATACACTATCCACACCTGCATCATCCAACTTACTTACATGTATTAGGCTCTTGGATAGATATAGAATGTGCAGAACTCTAGGGAGAGTTATAAGTCTTCCATATTTCAGAAACAACTTAAGTATTCCATGTCCCATGATTTTGGTTGTCAATTCATCTCCTAGGAAGACATCACCACCATCATAATTTTCATATTCACTGAACCAATCCCTATGAGGAGTCATATGAAATGATGCACCTGGGTCAATCAAGCATACAACATGATCTACATGTGTACCTATAAATTGTCAGAAAATTTGTTTATATTGATGGATTGTTGGTTTGGATAGTTGGTTGTCATTGATGTCAACCCTTGGAGAGTGATATTGTATATTGATGTCAACCCTTAGAGATTGATTCCAACCCTTGAGTATTTCTGGTAGAACATTTCGATAGCTCTAGAGGCATGGGTAAGGAAACCAATTTTGGTTGAGGAATAATGTAATGAAGATCAATGAATTTTCAGGTGAGACTATTATAGATGGATAATACATTTTGTGTCATTTTCAGTGATATGTGGTACGTCACGTATTTCCTCACGGATGAGGAGATATGTCTTAATGAAGTTGGAGAATCCTAATGAGTTATCTAGAATCCCATAGAAGGTCAAAGAAGTCAAATTATTCTATAAGCTCCTAGAAGTAGTTGACTAGTCAAAATGGTTGCAACCATGAGTTAATCATGGGTTAAGTTGTTGCAATATGAAAATAATTAAAAATAAATTAGTTACAACTAGAAGTGGTGAGATTACTATTTATGGATAAAGTGTTTGTAAGTGGACAAAGTAGTTAGAAGTGGATTATCCCTACAAGAAGGAAGTTGGTTAGAATATAACCCCTATAGGAAGCTGCTTGGAAAGTTTAAATAAGAGAGCAAGGGTATCTTATTGTGAACTATCTATTGAGCACATTGAATACACATTATTTTGTGAAAGTTTTATTTCAGGTACTCATTGATACATATGAAGTTATGCAAGTTTGAGGTAGCAAAGGAGGACTGGCGGTGAAAGTTTTAGAGTTGCAGAGTTTTAGAAAAACCCTAGTTTTCTGAAGTTGTATGCGGGTTGTAGAAGGAAATGTCACCTACATATGCAGGCCATAGAAGGCCAGGTCACATACATACATGGGATGTAGAAAAGGAAGCATCATGCATGTGAAAAAGGTCATGAAAACCTATGTAGATGTTGGTGCCAGGTCCCTAGAGTCTGAAAGCAAGTTACCAGGTCAACATTCCACAAGTTCATATTAGCTACAAAAGTTTTGGTATGGTTACATGTTTTTTTTTAGAATTTCTTATGATATGGTGAATGCTTGAGGAATTCTTAATATGATTGGTCTTGTACTTGGATATGACATATGTGGGCTGGTTGGATAAGTGAGCAACACTCTCAAGTATGGTACAATACATATATACTTGTACTTTGTTGAGGGATATCAATGTTGTATGATGATGTATGCATGAGGTACATGCATAGATTTTTGGAGATTCTTCATTAATGACATGGTATGGATGTGCATATCATTGATGATATATAGTGATAGGTTACAAGTTGATGTGATAGAGGAAGAAAAGGTATGAAGCGCCAAACGTTTTGTAGTTCCAAAACCCTAGTTTTCTGAGGTTGTAGATAGGCTGACAGAGGATAAGTCGCGTACATGTGTAGGCTACAAGAATATAACTCATGTACATACACGTGCTGCAACATAGATATGTCGTATATTTTTAGAGAAGATTTGAATATTGTTGGTAGAGTTGGACATATTGTTTCCTGTCTACAAGCTGGGTCTTGTACTTGAGGGTTGGAATCCTCACATTTCAGTTGGTGTTGAGATCTGCAAGCTGGGTTTTTTATTTGAGAGTTGGTACTCTCTTGGAGTTGGTGCTCTTTTCAGTTGGTGATGATAAACCCCTGAATATTTTAGTCTTCATGTAACAACATAATACAAAAATATTACACATATATCTGGTGCTCATTGTGTTCATTGTGATGATGGTTCATAGTTCTTTATTATTGATGAATGTTGTTGATATATGTTTACATGCAAGCATCTATTTGTGAATGCAAGTAATGAATGATAATGTTTGAATAAGTTTCTAACTAAAGAAAGAAATAATTGTGAGAAGAGCCACACATTGATTCGCCCCCCCTTCTCAGTGTGGTTGGTGTGTCCAACAATTTGTATTAGAGCATGCCTTCACTATAAGCCTTACAAGATTGAAGGAGATCAATGGAAAAAGAAATGGATAGACATGCAATTTACTCTATAGATGAAGTTCCCTTCTTTAATGAGATGGATTACTTGACACAGAGAATAAAAATGAAAGGGTATTTGAATTCAAAAGGAGTAGGTGTTTGGGACGCAGTTGTTGCTTGATCAATTCCCTCGAAGAATCAGTCAAAATTTGCATCCCAAAAGGAAGTAAAGAAGAACAATGTTGTGGCACTCAAGACCATCTTCAATGGACTCTCAGGTTTTGTCAAATAAATCATAGGACAATGTACTTCTGTCAAGGACCTATGGCTGAAGCTATAGAAGGAATATCAAGACAAAATATAAGACACAAAAAACAATCCCATCAAGAATGTGAAGAAAATCAATGAAGGTAAAGACTTTCCAAAATCTTCTAATTGCAATAATTCTAAGTGTAATGATGTTGAATGTTCTCCAACAAATAAAGAATAAGATCTAGTGAAAATAGAAGAAGTTTGTGTAGAATCAACTAACAATTATGTTATAGATGAAGAGTAAGATTTGTTGAAGCTTAAAGGTAACATTATAGATGAGTTAGAGGAAGTTAGCAAGAAAATAGGATATAATTCAATCGCTTTTGAGTATCTTGAAAAATACATTATGGAATCCATAGAAAAGTACCAAAGGTATACCATGGCACTAAAACAAATGCTCAAGAAACATGAAGAAAGAGAAACAACTGAAAAGGTCATATCTGAGAAAAGAACTCAATTAGAAGAAAAGGAAGAATATATCAAGAGACTAACGACTGATATAATCATTCAAGAAGAAGAAAATAAGAAGGTAGATGATGATCTTAGAAAAATCCTTGAAGAACTTAAAGAAACAAGAGAAATCAATGTCAATCTAAGGACCCAACTTGAAGAATCCAAAAGGATAGAGGAAATATTGAAGAATCAAACAAATGAAAAGGAAGAATCATGTCATAAGATGGAAGTAGAAGTTGTTGATATCAGAAGGAAAGTCGAGACGCCAAACACTCATGTCAAGTTCATGAACAAATCAATAATCTTGGATGAAATCCTGGATAGTAAAAGATCACCAAATGATAAATATGGTCTTAGATACAAACATGAAGTTCCACACTTTGAATTTGTCACTTCTAAGAAGCATGATGTAGGTCCTCCATTTTCAAAGGGTGAAAGTAAATTTGCAAGTCAAGCACCTGCACAAAGAAAGAAAATATCCAGAATATTAGAGCAAGGAAGAAACCAAGAAGCCATCCCTACACCTCAAAGAAAATTTAGAAGAGAGATACCTTCAAGTTTGACACAAAAGCACATGTATGAAAATGTTTTCAATGGTAATTGTTTCTCATGTAATGATTATGGTAAAAAATCTTTGGATTTCAGACATTATACAAGGAAATATGTTTGAAGATTCAATAAAATCTTAAGATGTTGGAGATGTAATATCATAGGATACATTGTTGCACATTGTCACACCATGAGATGTTACAGTTGCAGTGGGTTTGGCCACAAATCCCAGAATTGCTGGAATTCAAGGAGACAGTCAATGAGGAATGATTCATATGATATGGAAAGAAGAGAATGGAGTAAAGATAATATTGAAAGGATGGAAGGAGACAGTCAATGAGGAATGATTCATATGATATGGAAAGAAGAGAATGGAGTAAAGATAATATTGAAAGGATGGAAGCTCAGAGAACAAGTACTGAGAAAATAGGACACTCTCAAAAGTGGATGAAGAAGACTGGGCAACTAGACATGAATGGAGACATAAAGAATGAGGCATGTTTAATATTTTTTGAGGCATACGCGAGATCATGTGGGAAAAATCGTGTACATATGTGAGGTGAATTATAGAAATGTCACATACATATGCGAGCTATCTGAAGAAAATTCATGTACCTGAGGTAAATTTTTGAAAAGAAATGGGTGTACGTATGAGTTGCAACATGGTTTGATGGTACAACACAGGTTATTAGAGGTCTGATGTTCCAGGTCGATAATAGAGATATAGGTATGAATATAATCTTGTTTGATGAATTTATGGTGATGGTATATGGTTTAGTTTTTGGAGAATATGCCTTGGATGCATGGTACAAACTCTAGTGTGTGGATTGAGGCATCTCTGTCAAAGTACAATGCTAGTTATGTTAAGTACTTATCAGTAAGATTATGGAACTTTGTTTATGAGGTATATCATTGGTAATATAATACTAGATAGTGGTACATCATTGATCTATAGAGGCATATTATTGGTACATGTCTAGAGGTATTATTGTTGCATTATACTTGTTGTAGTGAATGGATTTGAGGCAGATCTATTGTAGTACATGGTTGGTACATGTGTGAGCTCTATTGAATTATATTAAGGTGTAATGTGAGAGGTATTTATTGGTCATATTGGTATATGTTTAGTACATGCTTGATGATACATAAAAGAGAGGTTTTGGCACATGGCTTGATATAAGGGTTTGTATTGTTAGAGGTCTATTTGTTGGATATCTTGGTGTATGTATTTTGGAATATGGCTGAGTTACATATTAGAAAATATGGCCGATGATTTGGAATATACATGAGGTGTATAGTATGGTGATGTTGGTACATCTTGGTGAGTCATATCTTGATCTATAGTTGATTCTTGATTGGTACATACTTGGTACATTGTTAGAGGCACTTGCTAGTATTATTGTTGGCACATGGTTTATGGATGATGCGGCATATATGTATGGATATACTTTCAGAATCACATCTTGATTTTGGTACATATGATTGATGTTTGTGAGTAGTCTTGGTTGATTCACATATTGGTGATATTGTGCATATGGTTGAGAGTTTTCTTAGTGACTGATCTTGGTGGGTAGATTTGATTTGGTTGATGAGATTGATGAGACAGGTTGTTGTGACAGGTTGTTTGGAAATGTTGTTGTGACATGTTATTTGTATAGGTTTGGTGTATGGTTGATGCACTTATTTTGGTATATATTTCAAGTACATGTTAGTGCATGGTTGATACATTGGTTGATGGTTGATGCTTTGTTCATGATTCACTATCCATTGTTGATATCATGTATGTTGGTGTACACTTGATGTATGGTATGGCACAAGTCATACATGGTTGATGCTTTGCTTATGATTCACTATTCATTATTGATATCATGAGATAATATGTTGGTATACACTTGATGTATGGTATGGCACATGTTTATATGGTTGATGATCAGATACAGGTTGATGAGATAATGCCAGAGTTGTGATAGTGACAGAGATAATTACAACAACAGTTACAGATTAATATTACATATTGATGGATCATTGTATGATACATGGATAGGTCCAAGGATCATCAAAGGAATATTTGATCATGGTATTCTTGATGTAATATTTTTGAGTAGTTGATTAGTGTTCTGGTAGAACAGAAGCATCCAAAACAGAAGTAGATTGAAGTGGTAGCATATTGTTCACAATGATTACACAAAATCTTGCAAAGAAGATAAGGGAGATATACCCACAAGCGGGAGTTATTCCTTTTCCCATGATTGGTTACAATAGGCACAATATCAAGAGGAGACATATTGCTAGGGGGAGTTAACGTTTGGTTAGAGAGATTTGTAAAGAGAAAGAACATATGCATGCATACAGGGGGAGAATCCCTAAGGAGAGATACCATTTTCCATTGATTCCAAAGGGGGAGAGATAGAAAAATTTATGAGTATAAGAATGAGTGTTGTCATGACTAAGTGTTTCCATCAATGTTAGTTTTTCCATCAATTCTAAAGGGGGATATTTTCATACAGTTGGTTTAGATTTATGGACAATTGGTTTGGATAGTTGGTTGTCATTGATGTCAACCTTTGGAGAGTGATATTGTATATTGATGTCAAACCTTATAGATTGATTTCAACCATTGATTATGTCTGTTAACACATTCTGGTAGTTCCATAGGTATGGGTAAAGAACCCAAGTTTAGTTGAGTAATAATGTAATGAATATCAATGAATTTGTAGGTGAGACTATTCTAGATGGATAGTACATGTCGTGCCATTTCTAGTGATATGTGGTACGTCATGTAGTTTCTCACGGTTGAGGAAATATGACTTAATGAAGTTGGAGAACCCTCATGAGTTATCTAGAAGAACCTAGAAGGTCAAAGAAGTCAAATTATTTTAGAAGCTCCTAGAATAAGTTGACTAGTCAAAATTGTTACAACTAGAAGTTAATCATGGTTAAGTTATTGCAATAAGAAAATAATTAAAAATAAATTAGCATCAACTAGAAGTGGTGATATTACTATTTTTGGATAAAGTGGTTATAAGTGGACAAAGTAGTTAGAAGTGCATTATCCCTAAAAGAAGGAAGTTGGTTAGAAGATAACCCCTAGAGGAAGCTACTTGGAGAGTA
>CBVK0100462955.1:0-12026 GCA_900067695.1 Picea abies | reverse complement strand
CCATATATATTCTTCATTATAAAAAAAAATACAAAAAAGGTATTATTAGCAAAAATACAAAAAGATACTAATTTTAATACATTATAAGAAAAAAAACGAGGAGATCCTCTGACGAGAGTTTCATGACTAGGGTTTGACGGTTACAGTTTAAGCAACGACCAACATGGTTACCAGAGGGGGAGGGAGTGGAACTCCCTCCTACAAGAAGGTAGTGGTGGACAAAGGGAAAGGCCCACGCGGTGTGGAATTTAAGGAACCTTAGACAGGTACCTTGAGATTAGGGATTGAAAATAATCAAGAGGTCAACCAAGGCAAAAGCGCCTGCGTGGGGGAGGAGGACAGAGAAGCCCGAAACAATATGCCAGAAACGACCAACCCTAGTGGGGTAGGTGGGCATAATCCGTGTAAACCTAAAACAAATTTAATCCCCAAAGTTATCATGAAGACCCCCAAACTCAACTCTTTTGGGATCAGATGAAGACACATGCCCTAATCTACAAGTTTATGGGCCTGTGGTCCACATAAAAGACTCTACGCAACTGGATAAAATACCAATGGAAGCCGAGTGGAGAAGTTGATCTCCACCTAGGATTGAAAGGTTTCTTCACAACAATTTTCTTGAACCTAGAGGACAGGGATAAAATATTTGAGGGAGGACCGTATTTCCACGCCTTAGCGGGGCTGTACATGCGACCGTGGAAGGAAAAATTCTCCCCAAAGAAGAAAACTTTTAAAAATGTCCTAGTTTAGCTAAGGATTTACTCCCTACCGCTAGATTACTAGTTGCCATCCACCTTCGAAGCGATAGGGAACAAGCTAGGAAAATATGTCAAGATGTCGGAAGCAACATTAAAAGGGAGGTACACATCCTATGCAAGGATCAGTATAGAAGATGGATGTCTCGGGGGCTCTCCCGAAGGCCATAAGCATGGAGTTTAGGGATGAGGAATGGATCCAAAGTATAGACTATGAGAAGATCCCATTTCGGTTTAGAAGGTGTCATGAACATGGACACCTACTAAGAGAATGCCCTCTCAGTAAAAAACAGGAACCGGAAAACACTAAACAATAGCAGGATGAGGACGGATTTGTGAGGCAGAATCACAAAGGCAGGGGAAATAAAAGACAAGGCAAGCCCCTCACAGGGAGTAACCCGGAATCCTGGAATAGAGAAGAAGGAAGGGGAAACCCAAAACAGGGGGAAGAAGAGGAAAAGAAAAGGACGAAAGCAAGGGAGATAAATGAACATGCAACCCATGAGACCACAGAAAATCAAAACAACAAGGGTGATCTGGGAGGTAACGCAAGCACAATGGAAGGAGGAAATGAAGATGCCAACAACCTAATGCAGAAGGTCGCCGAAGATGCAGAGGTGACACCAAGCGAGGTAGGAACATAAGACCCAGACCTCAAAGACATCGAGGAAAGGGAAAGGATAGACCTCCCGAACATATTGGAACAATGGAAAAGGCAGGGAGTCGACAATGTACCAACGGAGCAACTGGATCGCATTCAACACCTCTTCCTCCTTAGGGAGGAGGAAAAAACTAGAGGAACCAAGCGCATGCATGGAGAAATATGACACTTGGGTATCAAAACCGGATATGGATAGCTACAACATTCACCCAAGTAGGAAAGGAGGAAGAAAGGGAGGAAATAAAACAATGTAGCCCTACAAGAACTTGAAGCCCTACTGATAAACTCAGGTAAGATTAAAAATCTATTTCCTAACTCCCCCCCACATGTTTAAATGAAATTTATTACTTGGAATATAAGAGGCCTAAACAACCCAAGAAAACAACGAATCCTTAGAAATAGACTAAGGAAGGAACAACCTGACATTTGTTTCATACAAGAAACAAAATGCAATCTGGATAGAACGGAAATAATCAGTAAGAAATACTGGAGTAAGTACAAGCTAATGGTTGTGGAAAGACAACAAACAACAAGAGGAATACTCACCCTGTGGAACCCACAATCGGTGAACCTACTCTCGGCAGAAGCCACGAGGCACATGTTATCTGTTAAAATGCAAGTAATAGGGAACACATAGGAGGCCCTATGCACAAATGTGTATGGCTCCAAGGTGTTGGAGGAAAAAAGAAGAATCCTCCTAGACCTAGAAAATCTAAAGGAGCGAATCAGTAACCTCCACTGGATTCTGGTTGGGGATTTCAACATCATTGCTACTCTGGCTGAGAAAAAAGGGGGTAATCGGAGATTGGACAAGGATGCAGAAGAATTCTCATCCTTCATAGACACAATGGAGCTTGTGGACATCAGGACAAGCAATGACCAGTTTACCTGGAATAACAAAAGACTAGCTCACCACCAAGTGGCCACAAGGCTAGACAGATTCCTAGTCTCAGAATCCATCATTATGCAGGGTTTAGCTTTGGATTGCAGTATCCTTCCCTGGGGGGGATCAGATAATTGGTCAGTGCAATTGGATGCAAATTTTCAGACAACACCAAAGAACAAGCCACTTAGATTTGGGAAATTTTGGATCGACCACCCTACTTTCAAGGAGAACATCAAAACATGGTGGCAGGAGGAACTCCTAGACCAAGGGACAAGGATGTTCAGACTACACAAGAAACTCAAGCACATTAAACAAAGACTTAAGGAGTGGAACAAAGAAGTTTTCGGGTACATAGAGTAGGAGAAACAAAGGATCGAGGACAGAATGATAGAGCTGCAAGAACATTGCATTCAAGATGGCTATATAGAGGAAAGGAAAAAAGAAGAAAACCAAATGATCTAGGCATGGGAAGCAATATGTAAGCAAGAAGAGACCCTATGGAGGAAAAAATACAGAATCAGGTGGCTTAAAGAAGGGGAGACGAATACCAAGTTCTTTCATAGAACAAATATAACGAGAAGATCTCATAACAAAATTTTGAAGATTCGGGATCAGGATGGGATAGAAAGAGAGTCCCACTAGGACATTGAAAACACACTGATCAAACACTTCTAGGGGATAGCCAAAGAGCCCAACTGATACAAAACTGTGACCATCCAGAGGATAACTCGACACATCCCCAAATTGGTCACAGAGGATCATAATGTCAACATGTGCAAACCCATAGAAAAGGAAGAAATCGACCAAGTGGTCCAGGAGATGCCTAATGGAAAGGCCCCATGCCCATATGACTTCATAGTGGAATTCTTCAAAGCCTACTGGAATGCGGTTAAGTATGAGATATATGGCATGGTGGAGGATTCCAAACAATCGACCTCCATCCTGAAGGAATTAAATGCCACTATAATCTCTCTGATCCCCAAAGAAAATGAAGCTAGAACTCTAGATCGCTACAGGCCGATAGCTCTGTGCAATGTGGTGTATAAGATAATTTCCAAAGTCATAGCCAATATATTGAAACCACTCCTTCCAACATTGATTTCACAGGAACAGGTGGGCTATGTGGAAGGGAGATAGATCCTGGACAATATCATACAAGCCCATGAGATAATACACACTCTGAAAAGTCAGAGGAAAGGGGGGATGCTAATCCAACTGGACCCAACGAAGGCTTACGACAAAATAAGTTGGCACTACATGGCGAAGACGATGGAAGCATTTGGTTTCGACCAACATTGGATTAAATGGATCATCAACCTAGTTTCTACAACAAGTTTTTAACTGTTAGTGAATGGAGCCCCCGCCAAACCTTTCTATCCATCGAGAGGCATAAGACAAGGGGATCCGTTATCCCCCTTCCTGTTCATTCTAATGATGGAAGGGATGAGCAGGAGTATAAAAAACAAAATGGCTGTAGGTGAAATAAAAGGCCTCAAACCGTTTGAGGACTGTCCTACCTCAACACACCAACAGTTCGTCGATGACACCTTGCTCCATGGCACACCCACGATAAAGGAAGCTAAGGTTTATAAAAAAATATTAGAAGACTTCAAAGAGGCCTCAGGGGCTGAAATTAATCACTCCAAATCCATGATATACTTTTTCAATACTAATCCCGCAATTCAAAGGAACCTAGCCAACATTCTGGGGTTTGAACGTAAAACACTCCCAATGAAATATCTGGGAATCCCCCTAACGGATAGAGAGTGTAGGAATGCAATGTGGGAAGGATTTATCAGAAAATTGTAGGAGAGGGTAAATAATTGGACGTACAGAGCTCTAAACCTTGTCAGAAGGCTAATCCTCACTAAAAGGATCCTACAAGCAATCCCGACGTTTATGATGTCAGTGTTTCTAGCCCCCAAAGGCATCCTACAAAAAATAAGAGCCATCCAAAGAGACTTCCTATGGAGAGGAGAAGAGGACAAAAATAAATGGGCCTTGGTGGCATGGGATAAGGTATACAGACCGAAGAACAAAGGGGGCTTGGGGTTACAAGACCCATAGGTAACCAACGAGGCTTACGGGGAAAATCTATGGTGGATATGGGTAAAGGAAAGTTCGGTGCCATGGGAGAATCTCTGGAAAGCTAAATATGCCCCAGATATCAACGACCAAGAGCGTATCCGGTTCATGGGTACAAGGGAGGGGTCAACCATCTGGAATCTCACATGGAGAAATAAAAACTGGATCCAGAGTCAAAGATTTTGAGAGGTCAGGAATGGGAGAACAATGAGGTTCTGGGAGGACATGTGGCAACAGGAACCCAGAATGGAAACTCGGGACAAGGAGGAGCTCAAATAGGAAATGATCGGGCAAGGAAAAATGAAATTCCATCGGTACTAGAAGCAAAGGGACGGGAGCACTAGATGAAGGATCTGGGACAAACTTAACCCACAAAATGGAGCTCAGATCGAAATGGTGACGAAAGAGGTCGAGGAGGAATTAGGGAAAAGGAAAATTGGGGTCTCGAAAGAAGAGGATCAATTGAGGTGGGGTAGGAAAAATGGGGGCTAATTCAACCTAAAAGAGGCCCAGTATTACATCACAGGCCAGGACCAAGATAACCCGGAGCCACAATGGGAGAAGATCTAGAAGGGCCCCCAATGGCCAAAAATCAAAATGTTCGAATATCTAGTCCTACACAAGAGAATTCTGACCTGGGAGAACCTAACAAAAAGGGGTTTCATAGGTCCCTCACGGTGCCACCTTTGTGAGGTCAAGGAAGAAGCAACGTATCACCTCCTCGATGAATGCATCTACACAACTGAGATTTGGGATTGGGTGGCATGCATTTACCACCAATCGAATAAGATCAGGGGGGATATCAAAGTGACAATCAAAGACTGGAAGGAGAGGTACAACGAAAACGAGGCGGTGAACCCTTTTTGGGGTCTGACGTCGGGGATGGTCATATGGGCGATTTAGAAAGAATGGAACAGGTGCATTTTTAGAAATGAAAGCCTATCGGTAGAGCGGCTAAAGGATGCAATAGTCTCTCAAATAAGAGAAATAGTGCAGAGCCTTAACCTTAACAATGCCAAAAATCAAATCACATACCAAGACTCCCACATTCTGGAATTTTTCTATCTGAAAGATTGGAGCTATAACATACCTGTGGGTCGTGAACTATAGATCCAGTCAGGAGTCAGTACCTGGGCTCCTCCTCCGTTAGGGGTCCTCAAAATGAATTTTGATGGGGTGACGAAAGGAAATCCGGGAGTGGCAGGTGCAGGAGGAGTAATAAGAGGCAATGGAGGCATTATCATCCACCTGTATGCTGGGAGCATAGGTAATTCAACAAACAACGCAGCGAAATTTAGAACTCTAGAACTTGGCCTAGAAATTCTACGAAGAGAAGGGATGACAAATACCATCGTGGAAGGTGACTTAACTCTGGTAATCAACACAACGAAGAAACTCCAAAACCGAACCAAAGTGGGAAAGGTGCAATGGAATTGGCACCTAGTGCACTCCCTGTAAAAAATCCAGGAGCATCTGAGAACCCTGAACACGGTGGAGTTTTGTTGGGTTCATAGGACAAAGAATGCACTAGCGAACATGCTAGCCAATGAGGGAGTCAACAAGGATGGACAAGAACTAGACGAGGCCTGGACCAGGATACCCATGGGGCAACTTAGAACAGATTGCAACCACCTAGAGACAAATGATCATGGTGGTAGCTTCAGAGATGAGGGTCCCATCGAGGAGGATGACGCGAGGCTTCTCAAATGGATGTGGGACCCAAGAAGAATATGAATGCCATAACACTTGGCCACCAATTGTCAGGCAAGATCATTATATGCATCAGGTGGGTGGATGGAAGGCAGGACGATACATCAGCAAGGGTCGTGGTGAAAGCAAGGTAGAACGACTAGGAAAAAAGTCAGATGCACAGAATGAATTAAGGCATGAGGATATGGTGATAACTAGGGAATATCCACCGGCCCCTAGGACAAGTACGGGGATAAGAACGGTCGGATCCCAAGCGAGTAAGGGCAGAGGAAAGGATAGGAAAAGAGGTGGTAACATCACGGGGAGACGAGCCTTACCAGTAAATAATGATGGGAGAGCTCACCACCTCGGGAAAATTATGGTAGGAAGTACAGGCCCGTAGGTGAGGAAACGATATAAGAAGAAGAACATCAAACATGAAGGAAAACAAAAGGTGCAAAGGAGTAAGGGTCATTATAGGATCAAGAGCAGAGTGGGTAAGGAAAATAATGAAGTGAGGAATAGGACGAACAACCAGAGCAAGATCCTAGGTAGACAAAGAGAAATGGCATGACTGAAGCACACATAGAGGAAGAGGAGCCCCATGGGGAAGGCACTCCCGGAAAGTTAGTGGCGTTTAACAAGAATGGAGCAGGCTGCGAGAGAAGCAGAGAGCACCTTCCACACTCTGGTCTCGCCGAAGGGGAAGGAAGCAATTAACATGTGGGAAGAGGAAATAAAGGATGAGCACAACGACAAAGAGTGGAGTGACATGGCGCTGGAGGCAGACTAGGTGACGGACTCCGGGGCTACGCGTCCCAGGGAGACCCTCTACCACAAAACGATAGAGATTGCCTAGTTAATGAATATGATGATAGGAAAAGTGAAATCAGAGCGGGAGGAGGCGAGACAGGAAGATAACCGGGAGACCAAGACATTGTTGGACGAGATCCAGCATCGCCACAACAGTCTAGAAACTATTATCAAACTGTTAGTAGATGTAGAAAAGGATAAAAAAAACAAGCATGAGCGGTTGGCGACACAGTTCCACCTTTACCTGCGATACGTCCATCACATGGACATCACGCCTGCGGATGGACAAGGCGCACTAGACTAGATCAGGAAAATCTGCACTGTCTCCCCAAAGGAGGATAACAAGGGCCAAGCCGATGGAGGGAAGGAGCACCCCCAGGTGCTGTAACGAATATGAGTTTCTAGTGTATGAAATCTGTTAGTTTAATGGCAACTATGCCCAGGTAGTAGAAGGCTAGTTTAGTCCTGTAATAGACTTTGGTTTGTTTGGAAGTTTTTTAGTTAGCTCTTTGTGACTGTGCATCTCAAATTGGGTATGGAAGGTCTGGTCTGGGTTCCATTTTTTGGTAGACCAGATATCTCCACCGTGACTATCAAAACTAGTAGCAGGGACCCCTTGGTCTGGTTTCCTTCTAGGCAGACCAGGATCCCCATTTTTGTATCATAATTTCTACAAGTAATATAGATTCCTACATTGACTTACAAAAAAAATACACTATAAGAAAAATATAATCATAGATCATAACATTTGTAAAATAGTTTGTTCCCTATAATTTAAATTATAATTTAAATGTAGTTCATGTAGATAAAATTAGTTTTATGATTATCCAATATAAAAAAATGGATTACAATAATTAAAAAATATTTTTAACAATTACATTATCTTGAGGTTAAGTATATTATTTTTTTGATTTAAATATTGTGTTATCAATTTAATGTAGAGGAGATTGTTATAAATAACTAGATATGTTATATCTTACTATGTTTACTAAAAATAATATTAAAAATGAAAATTTACATAAATATATTATCTTTTTCTCACATTTATCATGTGTTAAAAAAATATTATTTTCCAAACTTTAATAAAGTGTAAATTTAAAAAAAAAAAAAATCTTATAAAAATTTGCTCTCTCAATATTTCATAAATTTTAAATTTAAATAAATTTCTATTTATTTAATCATCAAATATATATTCCATCTTAAAGATTTTTTAAAATCTAATTTAATCACTTTATTATTAATAATTTACTCTACCTAGTTAATCTCAAAAATGATATTCACTTTGTTATTATTATTTTTTTTTCTTTTTGCTTTAAATGCATTACAAAATGTAAAGAAAGAGTTGTTTCCTTCTCATAAAAAATACCTTAATATTATTCAATTCAATGTCTAATAAAGAAAACGTTTTTTTTAATAAAACTTTACCCTTTTTTAATAAAACTTTGCAACATTGAACAAGAGAATTAGTTTTAAAGCACCTATTCCCTATCTCTAACATTATTAACATGAACTTGTTGGTTTTCATTTCCCTTTTTTTAATAAAACTTTGCAACATTGAATAAGAGAATTAGTTTTAAAGCACCTATTCCCTATCTCTAACATTATTAACATGAACTTGTTGGTTTTCATTTTTAGTTTTGACTAGTTTTTCTTTAATATTTTACATGGGTTGACTACAAATCTTCTTGAAAAGTGGATCACTTGCATTTCATATAGTGATTAGTGTTATTAATATTTTAAATTCAATTACTATGAAGAACAAGATTAAGAATATTATTCATTATTAATTTTATCTTCTTGAAAAGTGGATCACTTTCATTTCATAGAGTGATTAGTACCATTAATATTTTAAATTCAATTGCCATGAGGATTTCTCAAGATTAAGAATAGTATTCATTATTAATTTGTAGTATTGACTAGTTTTTCTTTAATATTTTATATGGATTTATTACAAATTTTCTTGAAAGGTGGAATACCATTTGCATTTTATAATTTTTTTTTTATTTAAATTGAATTTTTAAATATAGAAATAGATTTAATTTGCAAAAAATCTTATAGTATTAAGACTAGCATAGCCACAAGTCACTCGTCGTTAGTGAACGCCGAAATAACCGAGCCCTGGGCATTAAATAACCACAAAATCCTATGGATTAAATAACCGACGCGGTAAGAGCTCCAGGCACGAAAATTCCGCCCAGTAAATAATAGTTGGAGTAAAATCGTGGCTGGTAAATTTGGGTTCTTTAGAAAATGAAACGTTAATCATTGAGAGGTGGCAATAAGCTAGCCATAGTAAATTTTAAATATGATTAAGTAAAAGTAAAAAAATAAACATGTAAACGGGTGTCTTTATAATAGTGAGAAAGTTAGTGGTTGAAATCACAACCATTGATTTATTGGGACGACTAAGAATATTCCAACAATATTTAATCTTGTCCATACAAAATTGATTAAGTACTAAAAACATATTAAATGTGCCCATGACGCAAGGGAGAGCGAGAGCTACCTCCCCGATAACTCTCACAGGATCTTCTTCCTTCGGCCCAAAGAGCGACGATGCTCTTCTATCTTCCTATCGGAAGATCTGCACCCACAGTTCACTTCGCGCGCGATCCTCTCTTTTTCTGTCAGAGGATCGGAACTTTGCGGCTTCGCGAGTTCACGGATGTTCAATATATATTCTTGGCTTCCCGAGGCCCGATGTGTTGGTCAATCACTGACTCTCTCCCTTGGTCTTATCGGGACTTCACTCTATCGCTACTCGCTACTTGCAATTCCAGGCACTTGAGTTTCCAACCTCCGATACGCGATAAGCCGAAATGCCAAACCTCGCGGCCTCACTACCTCGCGACTTCGCTACTCACGGGGTCAGTAAACCTTCCCGTCGGCTCCCGATGCCCGAGATGCCAAAACGCCGATATTCCGCGTCACCTGCCACGTCCCCCTGCTGTGGACCACACTATCCACGTAATCGTCGGGACTTCGCGTCTCGCTGTATCGCGACTCCCGCTGCCTAATCTTCCGCTCTTTTCTCCCGAGGGCCCGATAACCGATCTACGAGTAGAACCTACATCCCTCGTAATCCCGACCGATGGATCCTGTTCTTCCGAACTTCGAACTTCTTCAGCTCCTACGCTGTAGCCTTCTCTGATCCCGAGAGATCCAATGATCTACGAAAACTCACGATTCCCCACAGAGAATACTAACCGTCGAATCTTCTCCCGCGCAATCCACGAACAAGAAGTGTCTCTCCACGAGACTTGTTCGTCAACCTTCGACTCTTCCGTTCAACCTACCCACGCAACTTCTCTCCGCTGCCCTTCAACAACCTTGAAGGCCTATCCCTCCTGAGCTTCGACGACTTCAATTCCCTCAGGAAAAACTCTTGCACGCACTCCTTGCGGCAAATCTTCAAACACGACTAAGTGATGAAGCTTTCGACCCTGCGCACTCCTGCAGCAGAAATCTTTCTATCTCTTTTCTCAGAATCGCAACTCTGGGACTTCGTCTAGCCTACGCACGCCTTACATGGCTTCGATGCCAAATCTGCACTTCTAGGAACTTAGAAACAAAAGCTTTCTCTAATTGAACCCTGCAGTCTGCGGACAAATTCAACTGCACCCTTGCAGGAATTCTCTGGTTCAAAATAGAGAAACAATTGAAACTAACTCCTTGTTCTCCCAGACTTCACTTCAACCATGAAATCACATACACAACATATAAAAGCAAATGCATGACAAGAAGCAAACATTCATGAGCATAATATCAACAGTATACAGAGAGTAACACAACCATGGAATTGAATCAAAGCTTCTTCTATTAATTCAATATCTGTACATGGGAGTTCTTCATACACTTCTCTCCTCTACTCTCCTGAATGTTCTCGATATCTGCATAATGTTAGAATGTACAAAGGAGGGTGTCTATATTCCGTTTCCCTCTCGAGCTCTAAAGCTATCAAATCTAGAATTAAATGTTCTATCTACTTTACATTAAATCTATTAAATGCCTCATCTACCTAAGGATGTGAGCTTATCCGCTCAGGGTCTATTTACAATATACAAGTGCGCTTTCATAAATGTCTTCATTAAAAACTTGCGCAATAATCTCAAGGTGAAATTCAAAAAGAAATTATGCTGGCTTGTCCAGCTGTCTCCTTCTTTTGCGTTGGCTCGCTTGACATGGGCGATGCTCCTGCATCATACTCCTCGGCTTGAAAATTTTCATGGGCTCCTGTCCATGAGCTCCTGTACGGTCTGTCCATGCTTTTGAATTTCTGATTCTATTTCCCAGCTGGCATCCTCCACTGGGTGATTCTTCCACTTGACCAGATACTCATAATATTCTTTTCTCCTGGTCTTTTTACTTCCAGTATGCATTCCATCTGTGGCTTTTCTGCTACTGGCAATTGCTTCGTCCACTGGATTACTGGGTCCTCAGTTCCAGTCTCCACTTCTCAAGCCTTATATGGATATAAGTTTGCAACGTTGAATATCGAAGATATTCCGATGCCATCCGACAACTCAACCTCATAAGCATTTTCCCTGAATTTCTTCAGGACCCTGCATGGCCCGATTTTCTTCATCTTGAGTTTATTGTATGTTCCCCTCGGGAACCTTTCTTTCCTCAAGTGTGCCAAAACTAGATCACCAACTTCAAACTGAATTTGTCTCCGATGTTGATCTGCTCTGCGCTTATATTATTGATTTGAGTCCATTAGTCGCTACTTCACCCTGCTGTGAAGTTCTTGCATCGCCTCAACGAATTCCTCTGCACTAGCGCTGTTAGTCACAGTCTGTTCTGAATCTCGCAATTCAGAAACTCCTCTCGGCTGCATCCCATATATGACCTGAAATGGACTTCGGCCTGTGCTTCGGTTCACCGAATCATTGTACGTGAATTCTGCATGTGGCAACACATTGTCCCAGCTGCTATGGTGCTCTGTCACCAAGCTCCTCAATAGATCTCCAAGACTTCTGTTGACGACTTATGTTTTCTCATCTGTCTGAGGATGATATGCATAACTAAATGCCAAGTTAGTTCCTACCTTCTTCCATAGCGTCCTCCAGAAATTCCCTATGAATTTAGTATCCCTGTCTGAAACTATGCTTTTCGGAAATCCATGGAGTCTAACGAT
>CBVK0100462954.1:0-12026 GCA_900067695.1 Picea abies | reverse complement strand
GTGTAATATATTAAATCTACGCCAACATGATCTAATAATTACCTTTCACAGTCCCCATTTTACCTTTCCCCAATAGGACCTCCCCTTCAAATTTGTTTATGGAGTCGAGATGCCAAATGCGAGGCACATTCATATTTTCTGCTAATTTTGGTAGATATTGACTAATATACACCATGCATTGATATACCATATATCCCTCAACGATAGAACCCTTCGGACGTGCTCTTTGTCTAACAAAGGCCTTCAGTGACTTCAATTGCCTCTCCACCATCCACATCGACCTTGTGTGTACTGGTCCACATCATTCAATCTCCTCAACTTGGTGTATGAGGTAGTGTTCTTGTGCAATGAAAAATGATGGAGGTAGATATTGTTGCATTTAACACATTAGTCAGGGAATTTCTCTCTTCCAATACCTTATATCTTCTTTATGGATTTCTTTTGATGATAGGCACCTACAAATGTCAGTGCAATAAAAAAATATCAAGGCATACATAAATTTGCAGATAAAAGATAATATGTCAAATATAAGTTCCAATACAAATCACATAATAACTAGTACATTTTCCTTATAAAACAATACTTACCTCATGTATTTGCCAAGTACATAAATAATTTGTTTTATGTTGTTGTCAAAGTCGTCTGGGAGAGATAAAGGTAGAACATACTGTAACAAAAAACAAATAATTATTATTTGTTTCCAAAAAATGCGTACCAATAAGAAAATATATTATAACCTACTAATTACCTTAATGAATGTATGCTAGTAATGTGTTTTAACCACGCCAAAATCACCTTTTTTAGTTAATATATTTTGTATGTTCGACGAAAACCCCGTCGGAAACCTAATTTTTCAAATGACCTCTTTTACAATATTGCTCTGTTGCTCCGTCAATAACCAAGGAAGACTAGTATTTTGTTCATGACCATCGCCATTAGAATTAATAATAACACTTTACAAGGCATGATTAGCTTCTCGGATGTCACAACAAATCTTTCCAATTCTCTCTTTGTCAGTCCTTCCATCTAATATTCACCATAACAATTCGGTTATGTTCTTCCCGATATGCATTGTATCAAACAAATAAACTATTTGTAGGTGCTCGTAGTATGGCAATCTACTGAATTGCATCGGGTAACTTTTCATTCCTCGTGGAATCCCATTCGTGCCTTAACGACATTCATGAAACATCAACAAATTGAAATTAACACTAATTAATGGGACAAAATGAAATTAATACTAATGAAATTGACCAAAGATTTATATAATAGGTCATACATAAATAATTTGCGTACCTTGACAATTTCTAATATATTCCAACTTCCATAGGCGAGGTGTCATTCTTTGTGGTTTTTTTCTGTTTTCTTCTTTACCGTTGAACTTTGCTTTGTCTGCAGTTCAATAACTATGGTTCTTAGGTAGAAAGTGCCTATACTCATCAAACACTTCCTTTGCTAAACTCCTTGAACGACGAGATTTTATCCTAGGACCACAAACTGGGCATGCAAATTTACCCTTTGTTTGAAGACCTACAAGATATATGAATAAATGTAGCGTCAAATTAGAGTTACAATTAAAAATAATGCATGAATTTTTCAAAAAAGATATATAATATTAAATCACAAAAATAAAGTAACAATATACCACAAAAATGTGTTAACCCGAGAGCATCATGAATTGTCCATGATAGTATTCCATGGAATTGAAATCGTCTTTGCCCTATTGGTCTAGAGATGTCATACATAGTGACGCCAAACCATAACTTCAACAACTCATTGATGAGAGGCTCAATTTATACATTCATATCTTTAACCTAGTACCTACCCTATTGGTTCAACCTAATGCATGATTAATTATACTTATCTAGATGTTGTGATATATAAAAGAAATAATTAACATGCACGAAACAAAGAAATGAAATATTTTGCATTGCTTTAAAGAAAATAAAAGATAATTAAATACCTGGAACAATCATTGCCAACATTGTGTGCTCTCTCTTGATCGACATCCAAGGAGGAAGGTTATTGTTTATAACAAAAACAGGCCACACTGAGTACGTAGAACGAAGCTCTCCAAATGGATTGACACCATTAGCTGCCAATGAAAGTCTAACATTACGAGGTTCTTCTTTAAAAATTGGCCACTTTTCTTCGATGTAGTTCAATGCAAAACCATCTGCAGGCATTCGAAGAACATCGTCTCAAATTCTATTCTTTGCATGGAAATCCATAAACTGTGCTATACTTCGGCACCTGAACAACTGCTGAAAACATGGAATTATCGAAATATAACGAAGAACTTTGTGAGACACATTCTTTGACGCTTTATCAGTTCAATATCTACTTATTTGACATTGTGGGCATTCATTTTCTAATGCATATTGTCCATAATATATGATATTATCATTAGGACATGCATCAATACCCTGATAGTCCATTCCAATTTCTTTCATAATCACGGATATTTCTCAATATATGCGTGGCAAAATATTTGACATCGATAATAGAACATCACCTAACAATCCACAAAATTCTAAACAATAAGTCAATGTAAACAATATTTATCATCAATATATCATCCAATATACTAATTTACAAATTAGAAAACAATAGCAATATAGGAATAAATTGAACCTTTTAAGTATTTGTGAACACGCAAGCATAAATAATTAACAAATTAAATACCTTAGTATCTGTGTGAGACATGTGTTTGATAAACCATTCAAAACCTTCAGGTTCACCAAGAACAATATAGCAGATAAAAGATTTATTGTTGAGCCTTCATAAAGAGGTTGACGTGACTTCTCGAGTAGAGGATCAACATCATGACTATCATCCTGGTTGTCCTCATCCATTGGAGAAAACGTGTCTTAGATCAATCTATGTATCTTATCTTCCTGATTTGAATCACTAACGTTATCTCCATCCATATCATCATTAATAAATTGATCAGCAGCTTCAATATTCTGATCTCGAAGTTCATCTCCATGTAAAGTAGTATTTATGCTAGTACTTGACAAATAACTCTCTGGAGGTCGACTCTTTGGGGGCATCATCTATATATTTAAAAAACAACATAGAAAAGTTAGTGTGTATAGAAAATATAAAAATCCCGATAAGAAATATTACTAAAATTCATGACATACTGATTATTACAGAGAATACATTAAATATTGAATCCTCTTACCAAGGGACGCTATTCATAACCCCCTTCGGCGTGCCCCTTCTCCCTACAATGTTTTTGGGTTTTTGTTATTAAAAGTATTCTATTTTGCAAGCCTCTGCAATCATAGCAAGGGAAATAACATTTTCCATCACCCCTCGCCTCTAATGCTGCTCTTAATCGAGCAAGCTTCCTGTCATTTTCATTCATTGTGACAAATCCTTGTCCTAACAAGTAATTGTCTTACCTACACAATACCAAACATTAAGTTGTCAATTTTTTATATTTTGTCTACTCCTTTCGATTATGATATATTTATTTATAGTGACCTACATCTTTATAATAAGGTCAACATATTTATAATAAGGTGATCATATGTGTAGAGGATCAACATCATGACGACATACATGGCATCTTTATAATAAGGTCATATGTGTACAAATGTTTTCTTTATATAATAATGACATATACACCTAACATAAGTTTAGGGTTAGTGTTTATGTATCTTATTAGTCCTTGCTAAAGCAGAGAATATAAAAATCAATTACTATCATTTCACCGATTAGGGTTGAGTTTCAAGAGCAATTCCATATCTTTATCAATGAAAAGAAAGAGAGATTATAGAAACAATTGAAATGAAAAGGGTATGTGGATTCCATAAACCTAGAATATTATGGAATCCACATACCCTTTTCCATAGAATATACTAACTATATCCAAAAACCAAAGACATGAAATATGGTATAACTACACATATTATATAAATATATTATCAAGGAAAAAATAAGCTAAATGCAATTTGGACATTTGAAAAAAAATTACAAGTTAAATGAGTACATCAATAAAAAATAACATACTAACCTTACAAGTTCAAAATCCAAGCTAAGTAGATCAAGAATTGGATTTTTTCAACCGGTGGGTGATGGGAAAAATAAACAGCTCAAACAAAAGCCAAGAACAGTGTCTCAAGTATAGCAATTGTGTCGCAAAGTCTTATAAAGTCACGTATATATAGATAAAATATTCAACTAGTCGTTAACACTGACCAATGAGATAGACAAAATTTTCATCGCTATTGCCACGAACATTTGTCGCTATAACGACGAAAATCCCGACTAGGTTAAATTAAGATTTTTGTCGATATTGCGACGAACGTTCCTGGCAATAGCGATGAAAATCCCGCCCTGTTTAAAAAAAATATGAAACTAGTGGAAGCGTGGAAAATTTTCATGGAATAATCCACCCATATGTAGTAGTGTTCTCAACCACAATACACCTTGGATCTCTTGTAATGCTTTGGTGTGGAAGAATGAAATCCACTTGGTACTCCTATTTCTTTGGGGATGAGTTTTTAGTTCTAGTTCCCCTCACCTTGTTTAATGCGTCTATTCATTGATCTTTAGTTGACAATGTGCTTTATCTTACAAATACTCAACTAAATATATCCTTTGCAGTTGGTGCATGTTCCCTATACATGCATGAGCTTCATTAAAGTCATTTGTAGGATACTAAGCACATTTTGCACTATCTTAGGGGCACTGTTCATATGGGAATTCTCTACACAATAGGTGTTGACATCCATCTTCTTTCCTTTTTTGATGTTGACTAAGTTGGTGATTTGGATGAGAAGGGGTACACCTAGGGTATTTTTTCTTTCTTACTCATAAACCATTTTGTTAGTGTTCCAAAATAAACAATGTGTGGGACACTCCTTTATTGAATCTGAATATGTTAGCGTAGTGCATGCAAAAAAATATCATTTTTGGATGCAGATGTTACTTGGTGAGCTAAATCCTCCTCATCATTTTCCTTACATCTTATTTTTTGATAATCAAAGTATTTATGATCTGATTATAATCCAATGAATCATAATAAGTACAAACATGTTGAGATTTGGATGCATTACATTTGACACCTCTATGTTCAAGGTAAACTTGTGCCAATATTTGTTCCTTCCACGGATAAAATTGTAGATGTATTTATAAAATTTATACTAGAGCCCACCTTCAATGGTATAAGAACACATATCAATGTATGTATGTTTCCATTAAAGGGGAAATCATGATGTATTATAATATCATTTCACGGGGCTCCTTGTTCAGATTAAGTGGGGGTGTTGAGAATATGTGTGTAATACTCACTTGTGGCTATGTGTGCCCATTACACTATGTGGGTAGTTGAGGCCCTTAATGTGTTGACCTTTGGGTATTTCAACCCACTTAGTATATTTACTATGTTTTAAGATAAGACCAACCTAATATCCTCCTTGGGACTAACACTTTTACCCTGTTTTAGTGGTATAAATATACCACCTCTTTCATTTGTAAAATCATCTCATTCAAGTGAATTCATTCATTCATTTTCCTAGGGGAACCTATACTATTTCACTCTAGCTGTGGTGGCTCTCTCTTGGTTATGGTTAACTAATCTTGATGAAATCATGGTATATGAACGTTTTCTTGTGATTTATGCTAAGGGTTGTTACATTTCTACAATTTCTTCTTGTTGGATTAGGGTTTATTAAAGAGATCATTGTAGATCTATTATATTTTATGTTCTCAACACTTCGTTTGGGGTTTTCCTTTTTCTTAGAATGACCTATGCATAACACATTTTTCCATTTTATTGATGTTTTTATTTTATGTTGTTTTCTTTTGCAAAATAATTTTGTTTTATAAATGTTTTAGCACTTTTTTTACCTTTTTTTGAATGTGTATTTTCTTTTTTTCCAAATTTTGTTTTATGTTTTTAATTTTTTTTTTCTTTTAAACTTTCTAATTTTTTGCTATTGGTTTTGTTGCAATGGTACAAGTAGTTAAGGTTTATTTTTAAAAAATGTTGCAATTTAAGCCCATAAAAATGGAGTGTTATTGGTAACACTACTTTTCAATTTGGGGGTTGATTTTAAGTTTTGGTTGCAACGATACCAATTATTAAGGACATGGTTTCAAACAAGTTGTAGTTTTAACTTTAAAAAAATTGCTTCCAGTGGCACGACTTTTTGATGCAAGTGTTGATTTTAAGTTTTTTGGTAGCCACAATATGGGATTTTAAGATCACGATTGAAAAAGGTTGTAATTTTAACTCTGAAAAAAAAGGTTTTACTAGTAGCGCCACTTTTTAATTTGATGGTTGATTTTGGTGTTTTTGAAATAGAAATGAGTTTTAAGGGTTAGAGTTCTCATTTTGAGGTCCCAACTTTTGTTAAGCTGGTAAGTATTTTATAATCAAAAGATTTTGGAAGTTTCATTTTTAACATCCAATTATCTTCATTAATCATAGTATATCTTGTTGATAAGCAAAGTGAAAAAAACAATAATGGAAAGAATGAGTATAAAAGTTGCACTTTTAACGTTCAATACTTTTTTTAATCCTTTATAGTATATCTTGTTGATAAGAAAAGTTTTAAATAATGATGGAAAAAATGACTTGGTACATGTCCCTATTTTCTTGACTAAGAATTTTTATATGTGATTATGCTCTATTGGAGAAATCCCTTTTATCTCATCCTCATGTCTTTCAACCACCTTTTCAAATCCTTCCACAACTGTTTCAAATGGTCGAAAGTCTTTTGGTTGACCGAACTTAGGTAGCTTCCTATTCATCACGTTTCATAGCTACATCCATAGAAACTAATTCACAATGTTTGATGACTAGCCCTTTGGGATCGTTTCTTCTAAATTCCCTAAATGAGAAATAATATTCTAGTTGAGTGGTTGCTTCTTGATGATCATGCTTTGGGTATTTAATAAAATAATGACCTAAATTAAAACTGTAATTTATAAAGGTATTTTTTTTTACCTATTTCAATAACTAAGCATTGAATCCCTAATATGCAGTCTGATAAGCAATTTCCCCAATCACCAGTTGATTCGGTACATACTTTGCTAACAAGTAAAACAGTCTAGTTACGCACAAGATATGATTGTAAGTGTAATTATCTAGTTACGCACAAGATATGATTCGGTACATACATTTACCCATAGAATCCACAAACAAAACTTTGTCTAGGAGAGTAAGATCAGTGATCCATTCTATGGCTTCAGAACAAAGGAAAATCAAGGATCTTGCTTCCACAAAATGCAGCTGTGATATTTTGATTTTTATGAAACCCTTGTCATGTGCCTCCTTGACCATTGGGTCACTATGAGGGACAATCTTGAATAATCTTGTTTTTTGAATTTCAGGAACAATTCATTCCACCTCAGCAAGAATACTGATGAACTAGTGTTGACATTAGTGTCTTTGAATATTGGCCACAACATAGGTTCTTTGTCCATCAAAATTTGAATGACTGGAATGTAGTCCTCCATCACAACATCAATCTCAAACTACTTGTTGAATGAGCCTTCTCTAGTCTCCTTTACCTTATCTTTGTGTGTCTTCACTGAAACCTTCACTAGAGCCCTCCTAGGAGACATTTTATCTACATGCATGAACCAAATTTGAAGCAATAAAAAATGTTTTTAACAACACAACATTTCCCAGTTTCTCATAATGTCTATCATAAATACAATTTGATAAACTAAGTTTTAAATGCATAATATTCAAGGACAAATCATGCAAACAGTTCCATACATACCATGCTTTAAAAACTTAAACACTTACACATGAATTTATATGAAATTACACCGTATTAAATCAAGTTCAGATAGTTACCAATTTCCGAGATGATAATCAAAGGTGAATTATAACAAAAAAGAAAATTTCTTGATCACCCCTAGTGCTAAGAAACTCTCAATTGGTATGAAATCAAATTTATGGCTCTTGACACTTTTTGAAATGCCTCGACTCTTCGAAATATAGTGCTCAACCAACAAGAATTGTGAATAGAGATACTCAAATTAACACCTAGTTTAGTTGTTAAGCACACTTTAAATGACTAATTTAATTGGTTAGATTTGAATTAATTTTAATAGATTTTTCCCATCCGAAATTATGGCCAAATTATGACTCGTCATCATTGTCGATTGGATAATACAACTGCCAAATATGTGCCATGATTTTCAAATGGATTTTCAACATGTGAAAAGTATCCTCGGTTGATTTATTGATTCGGATTAGATCATCATATAATTTTTCATACATCTTGGTACTTTTTGGGTGAAAAAAATTGGAGGAATCGACTTGGAGGACCATCTTAGTGGCAAATCCCAGTTTGGAAATTGGGGTCTAAAACCTTCTGAGTCCATTTTGAGGCATTAAATGACATTTTGGGGGTTAAAGGATCAAAAACATATGCACACTCCCTCAATAGTGTTCTACACACTGATACCTTTCCAACAGTGCAAACATTGTCTCAATTGGAGCTTGTATATGAAAGTTATGCCTCCTGCAAGTTGACCTAATTTGTTGACCACCATGGTATGAGTGGATGCCACATTAGCCCCCATTACTCACGCATGTGGAGCTATTCATGTGTGGAATTTGAAGAAGATTCTAGAAGGTTCAAATATTATCACCAATTAAGGGTTGAAGAAGTCAAAACCCTAGCCTTAGATGGCTATCAGGCTATGTTAAATATCGGTCCGCTGGGAGGAGAAGGAGTTCCATTATTTAGCATTGTTTTGTTCCATAGTTGAGAAGAGAATATAGGAGTGGTATTTTGAGAGAATAATAGAGGAGGATAGATTCTATAGAAGCCTTATAATCCACCATGTTTGTTAGCACTATATAAATTGTTTGGTTGAGGAAGAAAATCACAAAGCTAACCACAAAACCACTTTAGAACTAAAAACTAGCCTTTTTAGTTCAGAGAGGGATCTCGTATATCACTTGGTATTTGAAATATAGGTTCTTTGTTGAGGATCAGTGGCTATATCTTTGATTAGGTGAAGGGTTCTATAAATTTTGTTGGCAAGAAAGGAAGGAATCTATTGGGAAATAGAGTCGATATTTGAAGCAAATGGAAACAATCACTGGTAGGTAGAATTATCAAAGAAGAAAAGGCTAGGTAGGTGATGATATTTCAATTTTTAAATTTTATTTTATAGGATGGAAGAAGGAGAAAAAAACACAACAACATTCAGAGCATCAATTAAAATGAATTATGATTGAGTTAAGAAGAAATGGCAGTGTTTAAATTGCTTGAATCTAAAGCATCATTTTTAGATGCATTTCATACCATTTGTTTTCCAATTTAAACATATATGAATTTGCAGATGAAATATAAAGAAAACAAGAAGTACATACATGAAAGAGAATGTAGAGTTCAGGTCACCACCGCTATAATATTTGGTATGAAAAGTTATGGACTTCTGCACTAGTATTTCATTTAACTTCATAAAAATTATACAATGTTCAAGACATATATCCTTTGTGCTTCTGCCAATGATTTGCACATTCAAAATGCTCAAATATTTAAGAAAACTACATCCTTAGGCTAGAGAAGTCAAACTTCACTACTATCATAAAATTTTGGATCTGATTACATCAATGAAGGAACAAACTCTAAACTACTTGCTAAAAATAGCAATTCTCTTTGACCATATTTAATGCATAACAATACTCTTGTCAATAAGAGATTATCCAATATATCTTCTACCTTGAAAATGATGTGAGTCATTTGATATAGCTGGAGGCAAATCTTGAACTGATATGAGCACTGACAAGGATCCTTCACACATTGTGTAGCGATATGTTGTAGCTCATTGTGTAACTGCAACCTATAGTAGTTGTCTAGTGAGTTTACACAACGCGATGATATTCTTCAATAATATTCATTTAGGTGGTGGTTGCAATGTTGTTGGAGGATGAAAATCATTTATGTATCATTCATCAAACATTTCCCATTGTCCTTTAACCCTCTATGTACTTACAACACTTGCGTAGTGTGAAATCACTATGCAATTTCTGTATAATGTTATTTTCTAGCCAAAACTCAAAACAGATTTAAACCTTGGTTTATCAAAAAAAAAAAAATTGTGAAAACATGACATTTAAATCTTAGCCATCTCTGCCATTAGGTCCAACTTTCCCCAGGCTTCATCATCAACCTTTTTTTTAGCATCAAAGACCTATTTTCTTTCCTCAATGACACATTCTGTCTTTTCAAATTTCTCACTTGCCTAAACATAAGTGCATTTCTTCTCAGCTTTGACTGGACATTTGTAAGAGATGCACATGCATTGTTGATGGTTGGTCCACATTCCTGAAAGTGTCTCTCAATCCTTAATTCTGACAACCTATTCTCTTCTCTGAGCTGAATAATTAGGTATTGAGCTTCCCTTAATTGCTTTTTGAGCCACTTGATAGTTTTCTCACCCTCTCCAAGTGAAGTATGAATTTTTTCAACTAATACAGGATGGCCCTATACATGTGTTTCCTCAGAAGGCTTCTAATCTAAACTTATCTTTCTAGTTGAGGATCTTTTAAAGGGGAGTGTAGGTTTAGTCAAATCCTGTGTTTTAGGAATTTTCCTGATCTATTTCCCTTTAGAGCCTTCTGGAACCTTTGAAACTGATTCCTTATTTAAACCTATTTCATCATGTGGTATTTGTATGTTAGCTACCCTCTCAAAGAATTTCCTCTTCATCTCCCTGTTTTCATGATAACACTGAGCTATGACATATTGAGATTCTTTAAGTTGATCTTATAACTCTTTGATCACTTGGTCTTTCTCTCCTGACTTCATTTGATATTTATCCACCTCTTGAACGAAGTTTTCAATATATTTTGTATGCAGAGAAGGTACAAGTAGTCTTTTGGAAGCCGACCTTGTGATTGGACTACTCAATTTTGGTGTTTCATCCACCTCATTAGAAAAATGTAGCTTTCTACCCTTCTTCTTAGCTGGTTGGATTGGTGAAAAATATTCAATTTCCTTTCCTTTCTCTATGCCCTGTTCTGTAGACCTTTTGTCTTTCCCACTTGAATCTTTAGAATCCACTTTCTCAACAGACGAGGGGGTGTCTCCTTTGGGGTCTAAAGGAATGTTTTTTAAATCTAAGAAAGAGTCTCAGTTTCTATTCAATTTCTCGAGTTCATCCACCACTGATAACTTTACCAGAGAGAAGTGAAACAAAGTGGTCTTAAGTTGATCATCCCTAACCTACACTCTATCTTCCATTTTACTTAAGCTTCCGCATTGGTAAAAATGTAAATTTAAAAGGTTCTTTCTTGTGAAATGCATCAAAAGTCTTATATGATACTAGTATACTCTGTCAAATATTCCCTCACAAGTGAAATATCGTTGAATCACTCTTAAAAACTTTTTATAATGATCCAATATGTATTCTCTTGGAACAGTAACACCAAACTTCTGATTTTTGTACTTGGGTTTCAAGAAATCAGTGCAGAAAATGGGATCAAGAGGCATACCTTTAAACCACTTCTCCCCCTGGACTTGAATCTCAGTTACAAAAACTACTATCTCCTATGATACTTGGATGGCGATATCAACAATTCTCATCTGGACACCATTGAAATTGATGGAAAATTCCTTCGTTACCTGCACATTGTATCCTTGAATATTTTCGCAAAATCTCATGCAGCCAACTTTCTCAAATGAAACCCTAAATGAAGAATCAAAATTCAACAACTTCAAGCTCTGTGGATCACATCTCAATACACTTCCTCCTTTATTATATTTCTTTTCTCTTGAATTTCCATGTTGTGGATGTAAGATAAAGACTAAGACTGATAAGGACAAAGAGGTTCAAAGGATAAAAACTCTGACAGGGCATTGTTTGCATGTTTCATCACTTGGGTGAGAAAAACAATGACACTTGCATGCCTAGTTGGACCTTCTAGACAAGACAAAAGTTCATGAGTGGGTTAAACAAGCCAAAAACATGTAATAAAAAAATAAACAAACTAAAACAACTAAGGAAATAAAAACTAGAATGCATAAGAAACTTAGAAC
>CBVK0100462953.1:0-12027 GCA_900067695.1 Picea abies | reverse complement strand
GTCTAATCTAGAATTAAATTCTATCTACCTGCATTAACTATCTTAAATACCTCCTACCTACTAAGGACGAGAGCTAAAGGCTCGGGGTCCGATTACATTATACAAGTGTACCTCATCTTAATGACTTCATTTAAGATTGCGCAACAACTTCAAGACAATTTCAAAATTTTTGCTAGTGCTTGTCCAACTGTCCTTCGCTGCTGCGTTGGCTCTCTTTATGTGGAAGATGCTCCTACATCACCCAGCATTGGATGACAAGGACGTGTAATCCCTAGAGGAATGAACACACACTCTCATCCTCCCTCTTTTCCTTTTGGGAGACACATGGTGATCACAAAAACCATCTGTAGCACACACTTCTTAATATCCTCATAGATATTAAGAAGTTAAAATTCTTGTAACTTATTTTTAATGATGATAAGATTATTAATGTTCATTGAGAGAATTGGTCCATTAAAAGAATTGGTCTATCACACTTTAGACAAATAAGAAATTACTTGCAATTCTTTAAAATATAATTTATCAATTTAATTTTTTTATTAATTCCATTTAAACTCTCATAAATATTTCTATGAAACTCTACCTACATTTTTAGATATGTGAATTTACCATTTTCTTATTTGACTTATATATTTTTTAATGTTACTACCATCTTTATGAAAATTACAGATATTTTATATTTGTTTAAAGGAGTATATCTAGCAAAAGAAAAACGAAGATTCCGAGATTTCTGATATAGAAATTCCTTTGTTTCTTGAGTTCTTATTGTCTGGAATGATAATTGAAGTTTTAAAGAATGGCTAGCTGGTTGGCCTCATTCAAGCCCTTTATAGCTCAATTTACAGTTCAGGTGTGTTATGCAGGCAACTCAAATCTAGCTATACAACTGCAAACTCTATATTATTTGACTTATGAGGAGATGGGATTTCTCTCACAATATAATTGCAAGATCACTGTATTTCAGAATTTTTACTTTGCAGGTCTGAGATACACTTCTGCATCATTTGCTTCTGCAATATCAAATATCATTCCTATTGTTATATTCGTAATGGCTACAACTTGTAGGTATGGCATTCATGCTAATTATATTTCAAATTTTGAACCCTCAATACAATCTTCATATCAATAATGAGATATACCTACCTTCTGATTTTGTATAAATCAAAATTTCAAGGAACATAGCATATACAGTTATCAGTAGAACCTCTCCCTTGTTGGTTTTGGTTATGACCTGTCTGATTCACCCGAAATTCGATACCATGTTGGGCCTGACAATAGAGTTTGAATTTTCCTTATAATATATGGATGGCATGGAGTAGCTCATTATTCTCTCGCTTGGTCTCGTTGATATCTTGAACCACCAGAGCCTTAACCATCCAATACACTTCCACCATTATGAAATAGCACGTGTATTTGGTTCTTGGGTTCACCAAATCTGCCACCCACTTGGTTGCTTCCTTAATTATGTCCTCCTCCCTAGTCTCCCTCCAGTAAGAAATAATGCGGTCCTCTAGGGCTTTGACAAGCCAAATTTTGTCCCTTTCACCCAGAAACATTCTTATGCAGCTCAGGATTCCTTCTCCTCTCTAGAAAGTCGACCATGGCTTCTTGAAGAGGAAGCTTCCTTGTCATGGCAACCCACTAGGAAATTCTTCGATTTCTTCCTCCAATGGTGGGCCATTCTCCGACTAGTGTTGTTCCTACTCTTCAAAATTATAGAGAGATTGATGGGCTACATATGAGAGTCAAGAGGGAGGAACAATACTTTAAGCCTAAAAATCCCTCTCTATTGCTTTTATCATTATGAGCCTGGTCATTAATATGAATGAAGTGGTACTCTGATCTTGGATACCAAATTCATCTGTACAACTTATGAGTTTCCATAATGGAAAGGAAATTGATTGGACCCCTTACTGCATTTCTGGCGCCATCAAGACTTAACCCAGCTTGCAACCGATCCATCGCTTAGATAGTGGTTGAGGCCTTCATATTGAATTCATGGGATTTATCGCTTTTATCATGTGAAAACATCATTACTACAGACCTTCGGTGGACTTCCCCTATCTGTGCTCTAGAATTTTTCATAATTCTCGGGAGATGGTAGATTCTCATCATCGTCTTGTCTGGGCGTACTTGGCCACCTGTCTACTTGGCCCACTTCCAGACTCGTACCATCCCCGCAGATGAACAACCTTGCAACCTTTTTATTTTCCCTCCACACGGTTAGGATCGACTTGGCAGTAGTGAACCAAAATCTCTTTCATCCCCCCAGGCAGTGGGTCCCCCGACCTCCAAAGTTGGCGCAAATTAGGCATCATGACACCTAGTTTGGACATGCAATCGGCCACTGAGTTAGCCTTCCAACATACCAGCTATGGAATGATGGACACTAGAGAGTTTACCAGTCACTCAAGCTTAGAAATCCCATATATTATCCTCCAATGTTGCGATACTTTGTCTTCCTTCACCTCGTTCATGATTTTTTGAAGAGTTATGATAACCAATTGAGAGTCCCCTTCTATCACTAGAGCCGATAATCCGTGAGTCTGAGCTATCACTAGTCCTCAAAGAAGACCTACCAATTCTGTTGAATTATTTTTTGAGAGCCCCAGATTGGACGCATAGGTCATAATCACATCTCCCTTGTGATATTGAAAGACTCCCCCCACTCCTACAGGACCTGGTTTCCCCTTTGACGCCTTGTCAAAATTCAACTTTATAAATCCCTCCTGAGGGGGAAAGCGCTGGTCAAGGATTCGAGCCTTTCCCACCTTCTGAACCAAAGAGATTTGTTTAACACGGTACTCCAAGTGCCAGTTTTTGAAGATGATAGCCTCATGAGCTTCCAGTTTGAGGTCTTGGGCATACCAGGGGACTGCACTAATGTATTTCTTCACATTGATGTTAATGTTCTCCCACAATTGGGCCTTGGTAAGTGATTTATATTTAAAAATTATTATATTCCTTTCTTTCCATATGTTCCACATGAGGAAGCCTGGAAAGGTCTCCCAAACTATGTTTAAGATAGGGTTGTTATAAGGGTTATCACTCCATAATTCGATGGTTAATATTTATGTTTTCTACTAGCCATAGGAAGGTAGAAATTTTAGGCCAAAGGGAAGCTGACCATATTTCCCCCCATAAAGGGCGGCTTTGGTTCTCCCCTAGATCCAACATGGATAAATAATCTTCTTTTACCCAAAAATTGCCATCCCCATTTCGACCCAATCGGATAATGTCTTCTCCTTCTCTATCCTCGAGTTGGCATTCTAGAAAGATCTTCATGACCATGTCTCTAGTATGTTTGTTCCACTAAATTGGCCACTCCCCTAATGGATTCCAAGTTTGGACAAAGGGACTCTTGCTTGATTGGTTGGTCTCCTAATATTGGTGCACCTTTAGCCATGCTGCTCTCTCCATAGTCTGGCGTAGCCCTTTAAACTTACCTTCCTTCCCTAGGACGAGAAGTTGATCCCGAGCGTCTCCCCAAAAGAAATCTATTTGATCGTTATGAACTTCCCAGAAGCACTATTGTTGGACCAAAAAGCAGTTACACTAGGCATTATTCCAAATGAAAGATCCCAACCTATCACCATCTACTCTAATCAATTCATGTTGAGGGATCCTGGGGGTGTACTTACTCCTACAAAGTTTTTCCCATAGGGCATTGGGGGATTTGACCCATCACCACCAAAGTTTCACCTCCAAATATTTGCTAGTAACTTGGGGATCCCTAAGACCTATTCCTCCTCAATACTTAAGTTTGCAAAAGGTATCCCAGGCCACCAACGCCCATTTATTTTCTTTTGAGGATCCCCCCCGCAGAAATTTGTGTTGAATAACTCGAATTTTATTAATGAACTTCAAAGGGGAAAATAAGATCAATAAGAGGCACAGGGGGAGGTCCAAGAGGATGGACTTGATCAAGAGGAAACAACTTGGCATAGAGAGAAAACAGTGAGTCCATCTATTGAGTTTGGCTTCCATTTTGGTCATGATTTCCTACCACGAAGGAATATGGAGAGCTCTGAGGAGGAGGGGGGCTCCTAAATATTTGGATGGGAGGGAAGAGGGTTGAAATACTAGAAGGGTGGCTATATTTTTTTGGATTTTTTGAGGATTATTGAAGAAAAAGACTTGGGATTTATCTTGGTTAATCATGGTACCCGAGGCCAGATTAAAGAGGTCCAAGATTTTTTTAAATGATTGTACTTCTTTCACTGTGGGAAGCCCCATAAGTATATTATCGTCCAAAAAATGAAGATGAGACAGGGCCTCCTCTCCTGTATGGAGTGATATCCCTTGGATATCCCCTTTCCTTTTAGCATGGGAGAGGCTACATCCCAGACCTTCCTCCAGAATGATGTACATGAAGGGAGACAAAGGATCTACCCGACGGAGACCCCTAGAAACATTGAAGGTCTTGGAGGGGGATCCATTCAACAGGATAGAGAAGAAGGATATAAAATCCAGGTTCATGACCCATTCCACCTAATCCCCTCCAAAGCCAAAATCAAGCAACATCTTCCTAAGTATGTCCAAGTTCCTTTTGTCATAGGATTTAGACATATCCAATTTCATCAACATCCTCTCTTTCTTTGAAACCTTAAGGGAATGAATAGCCGCATGGGATACTACAATCCCATCCAAGATATGCCTTCCCTTCACAAAACCCCCTACTCTTGAAAGATAATGAGCGGAAGGATTGGCTTAAGCCTAGACACTATCGATTTGGAAATAATTTTTTCAATGAAATTTCATAAGGAGATGGGGTGAAACTTATCTACAGTGTTAGCTCCCTTGGTATTAGGGATTAATGTAATGAAGGTTGCATTGAATTCCTACAGAATGGATCTAGAACTATGGGATTCTTCTACTACTTCCCAAATATCATTGCCAAGAATTGGCCACCTATCTTGGAAAAAATCAATGGTGAACTCATCCAGACCTGGGGATTTTCCTTGGGTCAGGTTTTTGACGATCTCTTCTACTTCCTCTAAGGAAGTTGACCTCATCATACTTTGGTACTATTCTGAGGAAACCATCCTAGGGATAGCTCCCTTGGTATTATGGATTAATGTAATGAAGGTTTCATTGAATTCCTACATAATGGATCCAGAGCTGTGGGATTCTTCTACTACTTCCCAGACATCATTGCCAAGAATTGGCCACCTATCTTGGAAAAATTTGATGGTGAACTCATCCGGACCCAGGGATTTTCCTTGGGTTAGGTTTTTGATGATCTCTTCTACTTCCTCTAAGGAAGTTGACCTCATCATACTTTGGTACTATTCTGAGGAAACCATCCTAGGGATAGCTTCAATTATTTTGGAGATTGTACCGTGTCTGTTAACCTCGGGTTCAGAGAGGAGGTCTTGATAACAATTCATGAGCTCTTCATTGATGTCTTCTTGTTTAAATTTGGTGCTCCCATTCTGTGATTTGATGGATATAATTATATTTATGTTCCTTATTTGGATTAAGGAGTTATGGAAGAACTTAGTATGCTTGTCCCCCTCTCTGAGCCAATGGATCCTGTATTTTTTTTTCCATAATATATCTTCCTAAATCTCTCTTTTCACCAGATATTTTCTAATTCAAGCCTCCCTAGAACTGAATTTTGAAGAGAAGTTCCTCTGAATCCCTTTCTGTTGGATCTCTTCCATTTCTTGTCCAAGTTTCCTCTTCTCTTCAAATATATTACCGAATACTTCTTTATTCCACTTCCTAATGCACTGCCTAACGTGATTTAATCTTTGTTGGAACTCAAACATTTTTGTTCCATGGATATATTTTGGGCCTTTCCACCATTCTAACAAGTTTGGAAGAAAATCTGGTTGGTCAAGCTAGAATTTCTCACAACGAAATGGAGTTGTCCCCTGCTTTCAAAATTGTGATCATTCCAGGACGCTAGGCCAGTGATCCGAACCATGGTAGGGGATAACATCTACAGAGAGACCCTGCTTGGATTGAAGACCTGCTTCAGAGAGAAAAAACCTATCTAGGCGAACAATAATCATGTGTTAGTTTCCCCTTTTATTATTCCAAGTAAAGAGACCATTCTTGGTGAGGACATCTACTAGTCGTAGCCTTTCTATGATTTTAGCGTCTAACCTTCAAAGACCCCCCTGCTTTTCTAAAGGATTCTTGATCATATTGAAATCATCTCCCATAACCCATACTTGATGCTTCAAGGAATATCCTAACAGGTTAGTTTCTTCCAAGAAGCCTTGCTTGAGACTTGGAGGATTCGATCCATAATCATTCATGATGTAGCCTTCTTCTCCTTAACTTTTTTGTTTGAATTTTAAGGTGAGTAACCTATGCCTAGTAGTGAATTCCTCCATATCCATTTCTTTCAGATCCTAGAGGGTACCCACCCAGCCTCCTGAAGCTCCTTCAACTGCAATCCATTTTTCTTCACATCTTGACAAAATTCTCTGAGTAATCCTCTTATTGTTTTCTTCATCACATTTAGTTTCTTGTAGTAGGAAAATATCAACCTTCTCTGGGGAGATTCTTCTCTTGAGCATTCATTGTTTTGATAGGGCATTCATACCTCTTATATTCCAGGATGTAATCTTCATGATCAACACTTGGTTTGGGAGGGTAAATAGTTATCTGGAAGGAAGACCACTTCTCCTGAATTGACCATTAGGGCTCATGTTTCTTCTATTTTTTGTCGATATGGTTTCCTCCCTTTCTTTTTCTCCTCTCCTGTGATATTTTTCTGGGCCTTAAGGGGATTAGTCTTGATTCCCAAGTTCCCCAACACTTTTTTTCCCAAGCCTTGATCAATACCCACCCCTTTGAATTTCACCAAATCTCTCTTAAGCTTCCTTAATTGGGAGATGGTCAGATTGTTGATTTTCTGGGTTCCATGGGTCTCCCTCAGGGACGATATATCTATTGTGATTTTCTCTAGATCCATATCCCAATTCATATCTGAGTTTGATTCCTCTTTTGTGTTTGAAGCAGAGACTTGGGTTTCCTTCACCACTACCTCTTTCTTTGTCGTTTCTTCTTTCCCTTGGTCTATCTTTGTTTTTTTCCTCTTGGGTAAATCTATCCCTGCTTTGGTTTCATGGTTTATCTCCATCACCTACTACTTTGGGCTTCCTTCCCCAAGGGTTTCACTAGGTTCTCCTTCCATAATCTTGAATTTGTTTCTATAGTTCTTGGTCGGGATGACTGCAGGATGCTTAGGTTGACGTCTTCCAGCCTTCCTTTTTCTCTGGATCTTGGTGAAGCCTTACAAATCTATTTCCTCCTTGGATTTAATCCCTGGAATAGGGGCATTTGGAGAGAAATATCTAAAGATATGGACATGGATGTGGAATTTCCTACATCGAAAGGGTATGTGCTCGTTGTCGAGGGGTTGGATCCATTCATCATCCTAGTAAGACACTACTATCGACTCGGGAAGGGAATTTTCAACATTCATATAAAAACAAATTCTATCATAGGAAATATACATGGAATCCTTTGTGATCTCATTTATTTTGACAAAGGATCCTATCGTGTTGTCTATGCCCTCTATAATATCGGGTTCCCATAATTCCCTTGGTAAGGAGTACATCTTGATGTAGACAGGGGCCATTGTGAAGTATTCTTTTTCTAGAGCAAACTTTTTGTCCAGAAGCACATATGGAGGCCCATTGAGTTGAAGAAGTAGGGACCCTCCTCAAACACTTTGTCTCATTCCCTTAGCTCCGTAAAAAATTATTTGAAGAATTGTTTTGACCCCAACTGCAAATCTATTTGACCCTTAACCTTCCATCTTTCCTTTATCCAAATTTGGAGGGATTTCTCTGAGGGCCAGATCCCCATAAATTTCTCAATTAAAGCATGGTCTCGCATCCATTGAATGTAATTCCCTATCCCATTCGAGGTAACCTCGTACTTGGGATTCTCATTTGTCTTAGCTAAGAAGCCATTCTGAAGCTGCTTTTTTTTACTCTGCAGGTTTGTCTCCTTCTTGTCCTTTATTTGGGTCTCTTTTTGCCCATTGCAAAGCCCACCCATCTCGACATCCTCACCCCTGATTTTAGGGGTGTGTTTAACTACTTCTTTAAACGACTTGTGGGTATCCTCTATCGACCCTTCCTCCATAGCCTTTCCTATCCTGGGATCTAACATCTAGAGAGATAGAACCCACTTGCTTTGAATTCAAACCTCCTTCTCCCCATACCAGGGAGCCCAAGCCTACCTGCGTGCGCAGAACCCTAGAACCTCCATTTTTTTCTTCCCCTTCTATGAAGCTCATGATATTTGATATTTGAATTAGTATTTATCACTCCACATACACGGTCTTAATATATACATATATTTAAATGTATATGAATGATGGAGAAAAATGGTAAAACTTAGTTTACAGTTCCACATTAATTTATGTATTCTTGTTTTATTTTCATATCTTTTTATGAAATTAAAATAATAAGAAAAGATTTTTAAATAAATTTAAAATAATTAAAAAAAAAATTTAATTTTTTTGGGGTTGGTTGTGATTCATCGTATATGAATAAATACTTATGGATGTTTGTGTCATACTTTATGCACTGAGATGTAAATGTAAAACAAGGGAAGTTGCAAAGCAATAAGTCCCTGCCTTTAATTCCTGATTGATGGTGGTTTTTAAGTTCCTGATTGATGGAAGTTGGGTTTTCCAAGAAAAAAGTAGTTGAACTAGTTATGTTGGATGGTCTTTGTCTCTCCCAATGAATTTCCTTTGGGAGTATTGTCCCAGTAACCAGAATGAAAAGATTCCCTATCTTGGATATGACGAGCATTCTTACCCGTAGAAATTTAGAGGAGAAAGGTGTAATTAAAATGTGGATAATGGTTGTACATGTTTGATGGTGGGACAATTGTCTATGCTTTGTTCATTTTAAGTTCATGATAGATGTGTCCATCCATAGACACATCTTAGACACAATTGTAGCCTAAAGGGATATAGTGTAATATATGTTGATGTTTTGGCTGTAACGAGTGCATGGATTTAAAAAAATATGTTGATGTTATCAGTTGTAATGTACCAAACCTTTAACAACACTGAATTTTTTAAAAATTAAAAATTAATACTTTACAACTATTAAATACTTTATTTTGACTTGCATATTTTGACTTGTATATTATATATCATGTATTTAAACATTTTGGTTTGTTTGTTCTGCTAGCTTTAATGCTACTTGGTTTTATGCTTGATCAATGGGATCATTAACTAAAATGACATATGTTCTAAATAGATAGCTACGACTTATACACATTTATGTCCACATTGAAAGTAGGTAAATAATTAAGAAATAAATAAAATTTAGAACTGAGATCTAAATTTGAAAAATGTCCAGCGTGATCTAAATTTGTCATCAAGTGAATTATGAAATACTTTAAAAAATTATATTAAATATCGAGCCTCGACCTTAGCTCTAAAACATTTGTTTTAGACATTTTTCCAATAGTAGAAGAATAAATCTCTAAGGTTAACTTATATGTAATAGAAACTATAAATACATAATAATGAAAGAGGATTTGGTATCTTGTTTAGAGTTTTAAATTTTGCATTCTCTTTAATTATATTGTATTTTCAAGAAGAGATAATTTGTTAAAGATTTCAGATTGCATTTGGCAGGTTATCCAAACCGAGAAAGTTGAACCTTGAAATAGTCCAAACTTTTGGAATTGATAAAATCTAGCATGTGAATTTGTGAACTCGTGTAAACAAAAGAGCAGGAGATGTGAAGTTGATATTACCCAAATATATTTGAAAAAAACAGGACACTTAAATGGTTAGTTGGATTGCCTCTTATAACTCGTAGAAATAAAAGGTTGTCACGTGTCATTGTAACTCTAATGGTACGAACATCTGTTAGAGTATGAAAAATCAAGGAAGATTTGTGGTGCTATGTGTATATAGTTTAATGTGCCATGCATGGTTGTAACAACTATGTGAAATCAAGGAAGATGTATACAATTTAATGCGACACCTTTTAGGTGGTGTGAGCAGGTGTTGTCTAGACAACCAAGATGCTTTAATGCTAGACACCCTTGAATTGTTCACTACCCGCATGATTACATGATCCAGACACCTTTGAATTGTTCACTACAATTGAATTATTCATTTCAAAGCACTATTTGCACAACCAAGTTCCAACCAAGTACACTGGTTTCTTTTAGGGGTTTTTGTATCCGCTTCTATAGGCATGGGATCCAGTTCAAATTTACTAGAATGAGAGGAATGGAAGTACTCCTAACTCTGCAATGGGATCCAGTTCAACTTTATCAGATTGAGCGGACTGGAAGTACTCCTAACTCTACAACACTTAGGAAAGACACATGAGAGGTACTCATGGATAGCCCCTTCTCACTTCCCGCCTTGACCTAGGTACTCTCACTATCCCCGATTGAGCATCACATACAATCCTATCCACAGACATTCAGCCTCACCCTCTTCACTTTGAATTTCATACGCTTAGGACCTCTCCTTACACCCTCCTTCTACCAACTAGCTCACAATAGGCCTAGACTTCTCGCTGGGATGTAACTATGTCACAATTTTTTACTATTTTTTTATGAGATGCGGTGTTTGTTCAAGGTAATGTCCTGTGAAATACCTGAGCCCGAGTTGATCTTCTATATCTAGTGACAAGAAGGGACAAGTGTCCTTGTCTCCACCTTCATGAGCTAGGTGGAGTATGGGAAACAAATCTCCTCTATCAATTGAACCATATAAGTCTCTTGAACCAATTGAACCAGAGTGGCTTCCTTCCACTGGAGAACAAAAGCACTAACGCCTAGGTGAACCAACACTAGGGTGAACTAGAAGAATGAAATTGACCAAGAGAAACCTTCAACAATCTAAACTTAACATCGTTTTCCTAATCCCTTGTTGTAGAACTTGAATCTTGTGGAGAGTAGAACTTGAGTCTTGTGGCAAGGAAAGAAGAAAATAATGTCCTCCTAGGATACGCTATAATCATAATCAAACCGATAGCAGGAGTGAGGGAAATATTCAATGCCAATAGTTATTGTGTGTTATCTTGCACGTTATGATCTTGTGAGCAAGGGATATCTTATATGGTCGTTACAACAAGTTAGCCTTAATTACAAGAAGGGGATATTTCGGTATGCGTTGGTTCGTTACAGGAAGGGGATATTCAATATGCATTGGAAGGGGGAGAAGAATTGTTTTCTTTACAACCATGCTTAGCTTGAAGAGGAAGGTTCGACCCCGATCACATTCCTTTATGGTTAAGAATTGTTCTCAACAACCTAGGTTACCATAGACTGGTATACCAAGCTAAATTCATAGTTAGTGTTATAATAGACTGGAAACTTAAATTCATAGTTAGTGTTATAATAGACTGGTAAGCTAAATTTATAGTAGACTATTAAGCTAAATTTGTATTATAGTATTGTAATACTTATAATTTTATGTTATACACTAAAGAGGCATCTCTGTGGATTTGTTGTGTGATCTAGGCTAAATGGCACTTGAAATCACGAAATAGAAATCTTGAGTTGAAAGGTATGCAGACTGCTACCGACTACCTCACAGGATAATATGGAGTTGAAAGGTATGCAGACTACCTCACAGGCTACCTAGAAGGACCAAGAATATAGTTATAGGTTAGTTGTATTCTTATCCTTGAGTTTGTACCTATCAATTGTGCATGTTAGTATAGGGTCAGTACAAACTAAATAATAATAATAAAATATTCATGCCCATCTAGTTTTGTGTAGGAGAAGAAATAAAACTAAATGAAAGGATATCCATGAAGCACTACTTGAAGGCTGGAAGAGGAGATGAAAATTAGGATGTAGGAGGAGATGCAAAGCTCCAGAAATGAAGAGCTCCAGAAGACGACCAAATATTTGGCATGCCTGTGTTTTTGGTCGTCCACCATCTCTACCTAGAATGCGCTTCTAAAGTTGGAGGGAAATGTTCCATAAATGTTATGTCATTCTGGATTCTTTTGGAAGTGAGAATGAGATTTTCTCTGGTTACTTGAGAATGAGAAGATGGCTTTG
>CBVK0100462952.1:0-12027 GCA_900067695.1 Picea abies | reverse complement strand
AAGGCTTATCACAGTCTTGAGCCAAACCCTTGACCACAAAGGCATCCCCCCTAATTTCTGGTAAAATATATCGAGTATACATACATAAAAACAAAACATAATTGATCTTTAAAGTTGGGATCATCATGAACCTCCTTGTCCCTATTGTCTTCATTTTTTGGTGGCATCACTGGAACATTTAAACTTGGAAGAGCACACTCCACCCTTCTGGATGAGTACCCAATAATTGTACTAGAATGAGAGTTCCCTTGAGCCAATGCTCCCTGAGCAAGCTACATCTGCATTGCTTCTAATTGACTTTGCAAAGAGTCGACCTCATCCTGGTGTAACCAAAACCTGATGATGAACCAAGGTGTCCAGGGAAAAGGTAACTAAAGATTTAAGTGCATTAACCGTAATAACCAGATGTTGAAGCTCCAGAAACTCGTCTTCCTCCATTTCCACAACATGATGCATTTTGTTCGATCATTTTCCATGGCAGTTCTCTTGTCTGAAGACACTGACACTTTAGAGGATGAGTGGCAGTGAATTAAAGGCCAAGCCACATGACCTGCAAAAAATTACAGGCTTACTACCAAACCCTCCTATCCCAGAATAATACACAGACTAGACCCAAGAAGGTCGAGAAGAAACATAGAGAGAGCCGAAAAAATGACATGCATTCATTCCTAGAATGAATCCAAAGAGCACTGAATTTCCCAGGATTGCATTCCCTTAATTAACAACATGCCACCCATGCCTTATTAAAATAATGCATGCATCTTGTACTTTAAAATCCTTATCCAAACATGCGCCCATGAATTTTCTATGTGAACTTGTGAGCTAGCTAATGACATCCACAATATCCGTCATCCTAAATTGTACTTCCTCCCAACTTCCATTCTCAACAATTATGGCAACCTTCCAATCCCTTTTCTTATCTGTCAAGCTTGGAACGATAGTGTCCTGATCTCGTACCATTTTCATGCAATTCCACGAGCACCCACGAGCCAGATTGTAATTTCCACCAACGAAACTAATTACTTGCCATACCTTGCTATCCAGGATTAGACATAGCAATAAATCATCTGAGATCCTTCCACGCGCAAGCATACATGTGATGAATAGCACCACGCAGGTCCCACGGGCCCCACCCAAGTACGAAAGGATAAACATTATGGAGGAGGGGCTAAATTTTCCACCCCATAGATCCTCAGAGGGTCAGGGGCTAGGTCGATGGCTTTGTTAGCCATTTCATCCGCTTCTTTGTTATTTTCTCAAAGGATGTGGAAGGATTGAATAGTAAGAGGGGGTAAATTATTCCTGGTACGCTCAATAAGAGCCTTCAAGCCAACATCCTGAGGGGTAGAGCCAATAACAAAGTATCTAATGGTGTTTTTGGAATCACCAACAATATTCAAATGAGAAATATGTCTTTGCTTTGCCAGTTGAATCCATTGGTAGATTGCATAAGCTTCAACCTTGTTATTCGTGGTGACCCCGAGGTTCCAATAAAACTCTATTTCTCGAGTTCCTCTAGGGCCATAGAGCATCCCTCCCACACCTGCCTCCCCTTATGACATGCTTGTTGTCCCAATTATCCTATATGGTTGTGAAATTTGCAATGGTACTATTTCTAGAGAGACTTGAGAAAAATTGAAAAAACCCAAAAGCATTTTATAATACACAACCTTATAATTAAAAAAAATATGGCCTACCCCATCCTTCTTTTAAAGGTTGGTGTCTTACCTATGGAGAGTAAGGTTGTGATAAGGTACTTATTATGCAAATAAAAGTTGGCTAACATGAAGAAAGAGAGGCTTCCTATAACAACTTCAAACACTAGTAAAAATCAAAGAGATGGTGGAATCAAGAAGACATTAATTCCTAGCTTTGGTATTGGGAGGTACTAGAAGATGATTCTCTTCAAAATATCAACCCCATTATTAGTATTGTCGTAACTAACTTTGAAGAAAATCACTGGTGCTAATGAGATTGAAAAAAAGAAAGGGAGGAAGATTATCACAAAGAGGCCATTAACCCTAAGTTAGAAGATAAAATATCTTTTCACTTTTGCTAGATTCTAAAGAAAATAAATATTGCAAAAATGAAAACAAAAACCCATAATAAAAATGGGAAGTGGACAAGACCTAAAACCCCCTTAGAAGAAATAACTTGTACTAAGTTTGTGATTCTAACAAGGTAGAAGATGAAAAACATTTCCTATTAGAATACAAAGAGTACAATCAATAAGATTAGATTTCATTTTCAAAGCATTTGTAGTACCAGTAATATTTATAATGTATTTTAGTTATGAAAACTAAAGTGAGTAGGAGAATCTTATTTATTTACTAACAATTTGAACTATAAAAACACACAATTATTATCTTTTTTTAATTAAAATTCTCTAAACCAATGTTAATATCAATAAATTTATTAGAAAATTCCAAAACAAGAATCCCAGCCAAAAAAATGGAAGGTTATATAATAATATATATGAATTTATATTGGGTGAACATTATCTTATTGGGTGATGGTGTCGTCTCACAATCACTGAACATTTTTTTTTACTCAAAAGTTGAAATCTGGTAATTTGGTAAATTCAAATATCTTCACTGTAACTAATTTGTTTGTTGAAATTGCAATTTCAATGTCCCAGAGAACTTGTAAAATTCTTAAATAGCAGTTTTGAGATAATAAGATTGGAGTCTTGAATGATTGAAATTGCCGTTGCTGAATTGAGGCTAAAAAGAAGGCCTTGAACTATAAAAAGAAAATATTTTGGTTGACGCTTGGCTCACACTCTGGTGACGTATATTCTGTCATCTAAAACCATTAAAAACCATAAAAATATCAGAGTTCTACCTGTTCTCCCTGTCACTCTATTCTCCCCGTCACTTCAAAATTCCTAGCAAATATCTGGGTAGTGGTTAAGTAAACCATATATACTCTGCCCATACATGGGAAGTTACGGTGCAGCTGTGGGACTCACCAAAGTATCCTCAAATTTCATGCAAATTTGATGGGGAAGCCCCAGATTGGTACAGCTGAAAAGCAAATGTCGGCAACGCCAAATTTGCGGCACAGCCGACAATCTAGGGCACTCTTATATCGATGAGAGGTTGGGAATTTCGATTCCGGGTAGGTTCTATTCAGGAGGGGGAAGGGGGGAAAGGATAGGAATTTCGATTCCGGGTAGGTTCTATTCAGGAGGGGGAAGGGGGGAAAGGATAAACCGCTGAAAAAAATCTACCATCAACCCTCCAAGATTTCAAATGCAAGCAACTGCTTTAGTACGCCCTCTATTTTAGTGTCTTTGCCATAGACCATCCACATTGTTTGCCAAATCTAAGATAAACTGCTTTTGTCCAACCAATCTGTGTGCAGGTAATCCACTGGCCAATCGCTGTCCTTTGTGTTATTCACTCATCTACATTTTCTTTACTTGTAAAATAATGAGTTGAAAAGAAGCTACAATTCTAAGGCCACTCTGTTTTGTTTCTCACGTGCTTCTCCTGTTCTTGTATCAGCTCACCAGCCTCCAGCCAATCCATGCCTCTCCATCTGCAAATCATCCATTCATTCCCCCTCATCTGCATTGAGGATCCCTTCTGCCCAAGTCATCATATTTGGGCTTCTGTGTTCTTTTCAACATTTTGGTGTTTTAGCGTTTGTGAATTTGGATCTGTTGGTCTGGATCTCAAAGATTTTGATTTGGAGTTGAAGTTCAGGGCTCAAACATAACTCTGTTGGGAAATTTCGACATTGCAGTTCACTTGCGTACCAGTTGGATCCAAAGATCTTCGGATCTCAAAGCAGTACGGATTCAGCAAACTCAAACCCAATGGAAAATCCTCAAATTGCAGCTCAATTTTCAGATGGGCACCCCCACATTGGTGCCCAGGATTCATTGATGGCCAGTTTCTAGTAGAAAAGGTTTCAGTATTTCTCTGCTCTGTTCTAATTTCTTAGATCTGTCTCTGCTAAATATGTATTGGATTATTGAGCCCAGTGGATCGGGCCAAGCCCCTCCCATTATCGCAATTCTATCATCTCTTCTGGAAAGAGTGGTAGCAACGAATGAACAGGCATCAACTTCAATACAGAGCGCTGTAATTCCTCAAAAATTCACTGTTTTTCACGGACTCAGGGCTCCCTCAATAGGAGTAGAGAAGTACTTGGAAAGGATCTTCAAGTACGCCAATTGTAGCCCTTCTTGCTTTGTCGTTGCGTATGCTTATATTGACAGATTTATTCATCAACAGCGTCTCAACCTTCCAATCACATCGCTCAATGTACATCGCCTCCTCATCACCAGTGCCATGGTTGCTGCCAAATTTATGGACGATGCGTAAGTTTGTCTCATAATGTACTTCCAGGCATAACTTTGTCTATAAGAAATTAATCAAATCTTTAAGAGTTCCTTCCTGTGGTTGAGAAGCTCAGATTGAAAGTACTGATGCATTTTTTTAATGATTTGGGTGCCTGGAATAGAGATGTCTGTGGCCATTTTGATCAGTTTTAGGGCATTTTGGCAATGTGGTTGCATCCATTTTGAAGTCTTTTGGCCATTTTCATCGAGCCCTGTGGCTTTTCTTAAGGCATTTGCATACATTTTGAGGCATCACTGCCCAAAAAAATAGAGGTTTTCTAGCTTTCTTGATGTAGCTTGGAGGTCACTTGGCCCGTTCAGCCAGTTTAATCCAGTTTTATGTCCTTTGGCTATTTGGGTGTTTGAATTTCATGTATTCTTGGCACTTGGATTAATATTTTTGTGCTCTCTTTCCATCCGGGTGTTTTGATTTGAGCTGTTTTTGGTCAGTCTGGAGATATTTTTAGCATGGTATTGTTTTTATGTACTCTTGCAAGTATTTTGTAGCAGAGGGCAAGCCATTTTTAGCAGATGGGCACCTAAACTTTTAGGTTTCTTATACTACATTAGTAGATTTATCTCGTTCTCTCTCTGTTTGAACTTTAGTGTATAAAGCCATTTTGATGTAAATTTGTGCACTTTTTTAGCCTTTTGAGGCATGGCATTAGTGTTTTTGACAACTTGCACACTTAAATCCTTTCTCTATTGTTTGTCCTCTTTTTTTTCTCATTCAACATTTGCTGATTGGAAATCTGAACGTCATGTTGTTTTACTGTATGCCCATCTGACTTCCTGAATTTTAAAGAATTTTCAGACATTCTGATAAGTTTTCCAACTTGATACAACAGGTACTACAATAATGCCTACTATGCCAAAGTGGGCGGTGTCACGCCTCTGGAAATGAACAGGCTAGAACTAGAGTTTTTGTTTGCATTGCGGTTTCGCCTACACATCACAGTAAGCACATTTGAGAACTACTGCTCTCTCCTTCAAAGGGAGATGATGCTCTGTGGTGGGTTCCAGATAGAGAAGCCAATATTGCAGTATTGGTGTGGTCTGAGGGAGAATTCTGTGCAGGATAAGACTCAAAAAACACAGCAGCAGATGACAGTTTGGTGTAGTTATGCAGGGGTATGAATTCAAGTATCAAGAAATGGGCTCAAGGTGAACTCTTCTTACCATCTTAGCAAATTTTAGTGCCCAAAAAATTATTGTTTTTTCAAGAAATCTGATAACAATCTGCATCAGGGCTTTGGAAATCGTAAAGGATGATTAGAGAATACCTTGTAATCTGGCGTATAACGTGAATGATAAGGCACTTGGAATTTACCAAGATTAGTCACAAGTTCAATCTATGGAGATATTATGTGTGCAAGGCTAGAGTTATAGGAGCAATCCAATAGATGGATGCTTATTGTTGGAGAATAAGAATCCTTGGTTAATTTAAGCCTAGATTACCTTTGTGCTCCAAGAACCTCAATGACTTGTTGAGTTGACTACTATATTGCCTTCGTAATCTGCTTTGGCTATAGGTTACAAATAGCCCGTGTGTCCAAGAGTCAACACCTTGGTGACTTTCCTCTTGGTTTTCCTTGTAATCTGATTTGCCTATTGCTATAGGCTCTTCTTCTAGGAATGTGTGACAAGCATGAAATATCCAGTAACAGTTTGCATTTAGGTTGCCATGTTGTTCTTCAAGGCCTCTCACATGGCTGGGTTTTAGATATGAAAGTGTGTCTTTTCCATGACAAATGCACTCATCAGAGTTGTTATCCATGACTATCCTGCTGTTGATGGCATGATATTACTCTTTGTCTGTTGAAAGACAGTTTTGTGATATATTTTGGCATGATATTACTCTTTGTCTGTTGAAAGACAGTTTTGTGATATATTTGTTATTTATGAATATCCTGCTGTTGATGACATGATGAAATTACTGTATTTTGAAACACAGTTTTGTGATAGAGTTGTTCTTCATGAATACCCTGCTGTTGATGACATGATGATATTACTCTATGTTTGCTGGAAGACAGTTTTGTGATTTGCTTAGACAGTTGAGAAGAATATCTTTGATTGAAAGCCATTTGAGGACATTCATTTCTATATATAGGAAACTGTTTTTGCAATTTTATGTAGCATTCACTGCTAGCTCAGAATGCCATATTTTACATAAATAAAGAGGTGTGGGCCTTTTAGTTATTGTTGCAGGCATTTATAGATCTGTAATTGATGGGGCTGCAATTTCAGAGGCAGGAACTCTTTTAGACATGAGAGGGATTTATGTTTCTACAACCATAGCTTTGAAAGCTTGTGATTCCAATTAATATGTGATGATTCCTTGTCCTCTTCAAATCAATCATATGTGGTTACCTATTCTAACCTGGTTATTTATGATTGTGTGACTTCTTTATTTTAGCCAACTTCACCTAGTCAATCAGCGGAATCTGTCCGAATGAGAACTTCTTAAATATGATAAATGTTTGGTTTTTTCTATGGTTATCAACGTTTAGAAGAATAACAGTACCCAAAAAAAATACAGTGTTAATATATATATATATATATATATTATATATATATATATATATATATATATATATATATATATATATATATATATATATATATATATTCAAAAGCAATTCAAATTTATTAATAATACAACATTTTATAATTAGAAGGCAGTAAAGTAATCAGGCAGAAAGGATTCAACTATGCTACATTCATATCAAGTGTTCTTGCAGTGAGGACAATCATATAATTATTTTATAAGAATAATAACAATGAACATTTTGATGATAAACTCTTGATAAGGATAAAAATATGACTAACTAGTTGGAAGACTTAACAGTCTTCTCAAAATATGAGATAGCATAAACATTTTCAGAGTCTCTGAAGAAAATAGCCCCTTGAAACCAGATGAAGAGAATTGGTGATAAAAAGATTGTAGAGCAAGAATCAACTAATCAATACATATAAGCAAACACAAGGCTTCTCATTAGACTTTCACAGGGAATGTTCATCCACAATAAGCATTGCTTTTGATGTCCTAGTAGCAAAAAGGAATGTTGTTCCTCGACAAAATAAGAAAGTAGAGATTAGTATCTTTTCTAATGTGAGCTACAACATAATTGTAAAATGTAGTCAAAGTACTAATGAGATGCATGGGCAAAATGGAGACTAGAAACCAAATATTGCTTTTGATGTCCTAGTAGCAAAAAGGAATGTTGTTCCTCGACAAAATAAGAAAGTAGAGATTAGTATCTTTTCTAATGTGAGCTACAACATAATTGCAAAATGTAGTCAAAGTACTAATGAGATGCATGGGCAAAATGGAGACTAGAAACCAAATAGCCATTGGACAAAGAAGGTGATACTTTTTACATCAGGGTTGGAATTTGAAACAAATTGTCCCTATCAATTTGACAACTTTTGAAATTTAAGAAAAAACATTATCTTTAATTTTAATGACTAGCATGTTGAGATTTGACTACAATTCATGGTCAAAATACTCCATGATAAGCAATTTGGTCATCAAATTCCAATTTTGCTTGACATCAATGCTATTGAAGTTAGAGTCAATTGTTGGACTATGAACATGTTGCATTTTGATGTAGGTTTTGCTTTGACCATGGTATGTGACAATGTCCTACCCTAATGCTAAATTGTGTTTAGCTTCAAAAGTAAAAGCTTGAGTGTCTTTTAGGTAGAAAGATGTAGAAGTTGCAAATCACTAGGTAGATCCAAGGACTTCCTATGACCCAACATGCCCCATGCCTTTAGAGACTACAATTGCTATAGTGCTTGAGAGTAATAGCAAAGCCAAGGTAAATACACAACGTTTGGATGGAACTTCCCTCCATCTGATAAGTCTTAGGATATGGGGAAGTGAAGACATGACTTTGATTCCCCAAATCAAAAAATGGTTATAAAATCACCATAAGTAGCTAATGCAAGGAAGCAACTGATTGATGCATTGATACAAGAATATGGTGATTGGTTGGAGCACAATTAAGAGAAATACTAGGAAGAAGCTTAGAAATGAAGATGAATGATCATCTATTTAAATAAATGGGTATACATAATCATCATTCTAATTAGTTGTTGAAACTCAGTTACAGGGGTAAAAAATTGTATACCCAACCCCAATATTAAGTTTATTGTGATAAGAGCCTTAAAAATGTTAGTGTTGAATATATAGTTTCTTTATAGCAATATATTTTTTATTTTATTTTTAATGATTAAAAAAGCCAAAAAAAAATGTGTTAAATATTACTACAATTACAATTAGGATGTGACAAGAGGTTGATAAAAAGAGGAGATTGTATCTAAAAGTTTATTTTCCTAACGATTATTGAAAAGAGATTTTGAAGTTGTAAAACTATTCCAAAAGGTCACTAAGTTGTATTTTATTGATTATTATTCACTGTGATTATAACATACACCTACATACAAGTTTCACATAAGAGATATGAAATGACTTCTAATATCTTAGCACAAAATCAAAAAATTAGATAACTTTACAATTTAGTGCGTACCTCATACATGTTGTACTGCATGTGTAAATAAAGTAAAAAAAATTACATATTTTAACATATAATGGTTTGTTATACATGAATATAAATGCATAATTATTAATTAGTTAAATTGGTTATACAAAGTAAGTTGAGAATGAATAATATTTTCTTTTAACTTGCTTTATTTTTAATAATAATAATAATGTGATGATGATGATAATGGTTAATGTTCACTGAAATCAAATTCGGTTTATTAATTATTAAACCGTAAGAAATGTAAGGAATTACTTAGTTTTCTTTAGAATTTTATTTTTGTGCTCGAAAAGCTTTAAGAAAAACATTCATAAATCACCATAGTTTTGAAGAGTTAAAATGTTAGGAAGGTTGATATTGTAACAAATATTTTGAAATTGTGATCTAATGTGGGTGTACACAGGGAATTCTAAGAGAAAGTATTTTTCATCTTCAACCCTCTTAGTGTCACAAAGATGACAAATTCTTTCAACCCACGATGTTTTAGGAATTGCCCAACACTCTCTTTCACTATGGAGCTCGTGAGCGTTTGATCTTATTTTAGCCATGCTGATTTTCTTCTTTATGCTAATCAAAACAAAGAGATACTTTTGATATTCTAGATTATGGTTGATTACTTCATTATAGTACCTCAATTTACTTTTATCATCTAATTCATTATTGCACCGCAATTTCTTCTTAAATTTAGATGAATAATATTTTTAATATTATCATTATTCTGTAGAGTGATTTCTTCCTTTATTCCCCAATGATTTAGCCAAGATTTGACATCTTATGCCAACCCTACTTGAGCTACAGGTGGTTTGCATTGAAGTTTGAAGTAATCTTAGGAAACCTCTTGTCTTCTATGTTGTTTATCTTGTTCTTGTGCATTACTTACCTAGTCATAGCCATGCTTTCAATGGGGGACATACTTTCTTCTATGAGGATAATAGAATAGGGTGTATTGCCTTTAAATTTGAGATTATAAGTTATAAAACACTTTTGGATTTGCTCTATCTTTCTCCATGATTCTCTAGAGATGTTGCATCCCAAAACTTCACAACCATATAAATTAACATGAGTGACAAAAGTCTTAAAGAGGAGTTACTTCTTATCCCATAGCCAAAGGTCCATCGATTCACAACCATTTTTAAGTCTACAATATGCTTTCTAACCTCAATCTATAGGATTTTCTCAATGCTATGGTTCTTGTTAATTTTTTTTTTTTGTGACTAGTAGAATCGACAACTCGTGGTTCTCGTACTCGCGTGGACACAAGGTCGATTCTCGCCTGCTACCTCTATAACCTCCAAGTGCGTCCACACAGCCTACAAGCATGGGACACGAGTAAATCGGGGTGAGAATCGAACATGAGACCTTCTTTTTACATTTCCTTCCATTTACACGACACTTGCCAATCGGTCTACATCCCTGCGGGCTAGTTCTTATTAATTTTGTGATGAAGATCGATTCCAAGATATTTGTATGAAGTCACTTCCTCCAAATTATTATCATACACAAAATTAATGGTAAGTGATCTTTTTAAATTTAATTGTCATAACCTTTATTTTGACATCATTAATAGTCATACATTATATTTGTAAGTAATATATATAATTCTATTTTTTTTTAGGATTATAAAAATTATAATAAGTTTGATATTTTCCTTTTCACTATGTTTAAATATAAAAATTGTATTTTTAAAAATATTTAATTTAATGTATTTAATAAATTTTATTAATTTTACATAGTAATAAACATCATCATCATTAAAAACTAATATAAAAAACTTTAGTAAAAATTACAAATTAAGTATAAAATAAATTGTATAAATTAATGTAATGGTTGCTTTTAAATATCAACATTGCACCAACCAAATGAAAGGGAGTGCTCATCATTTTTTTGAGAATGACTTGGGCATTAGATTTTACATATCCTTGCTATGGGGACTTCTTACTACTTTGTTATTGTTAATGCATGAATTGAAGGAATAAAAATAAATTGTTAAATCATTTCACATCTTGACATAACCTTTTTATTATTAATAATAATATTATGGTCTTCTCATTTCGATTGGAAATGTGAAATGAGATTTATATAATATATATTATCTTGTCGAATATTTCACATTCTAATACTTTTAGTACCAACTTTGTCATTTTGAGTGGCTTTTCATAAGATTCTATATCCACCTCACGTCATTTATTTTATTTTCTTAATAATATGAATCCCATTTTGCGAAATCGATTTCCCTAAGTATACTCCTTACACTCATATTATATTAATATGTTACTACAAATAATGCGCTTCACTTCAACAAAATTCATTGCCCAACGCATTAAAAATATAACAATATAAAATACAACTTGTTTAAGAAGTTATATGAGTAAAGATATCGAAACTTGTAAGTTTTTTTTTTTAATAATAATAAATTTAAAATTATTAATGATCACTGTATAAAAATTCACATTAAAATAATAGTACCAGTTTAACTTTTTTTTTATTCATCAATAATAATAATATCATTATCATGATTCCACAATACATATATGTATTATAAAAAGTCAACATATCAAACTTATCTTTCCACTATAATGAGAGTTCCATTTTTTTTAATGAGAGTGTTCCATTTTTTTTTCCATTATAATGAGAAGTCAACATATCAAACTTATCTTTCCACTATAATGAGAGTGTTCCATTTTTTTTTCCATTATAATGAGAGTGTTCCATTTCGGTTGTGGTGATGAATCCTAATGCATAATTTAGTTGGTTTATATATATGGATTAATGTTGATTATTTGGGTTAGTTGTCATTGATGTCAATCGTTGAAGAAAGTTCGGTAGCAAATTCTGGTAGCACAAAGGTTTGGGTAATGGACCCACGTTTGTTTGATGGATAATGGTATAAGTTTTGATTTGTAGGTAAAACTATTCCAGATGGATAGTACATGTCATGTCATTTCCGGTGGTATTTGGAACGTCACATAACTCCTCACGGTTAGAGAGTTATGGCCATGTGAAGTTGGAGAAAGATTTGAGTAATGGACCCAAGTTTGTTTGATGGATAATGGGATGAGTTTTGATATATTTGCAGGTTAGAATATTCTATATGGATAGTACATGTCATGTCATTTCCAGTGGTATGTG